>OY735282.1:3952041-4067842 GCA_963457715.1 Argyresthia albistria
TGAGTGACTAATGATTGAATGGATGCCTGAATGAGTGAATGAACGACGCCCACCTTGTACAGATGGTGCGTCTTCTCCGGCAGTTTCCGCGCGTGTCGCAACAGCTTGTGTACGTCAGCGAGCAGCGCGTGCGGCCGCGCCCAGCCGCCGCCGCCGCCGCCGCCGCCACCACCCGCGGAGTACGAACGGGACGCGCGGAGGGGGAACGACTCTGGAGGAACGGAGATAGATAATACATTTATTCATATTCAGCCCCTGCGCTCTCAGAAGCACGCCGGTCGAACAACCGAACAATGGAGAACAATAGATAGATAAGATGTGTCGCCCAGGAGCATGATTCTCGCGTTTTCGATACACTATATCTACACCTATATCGAGTGATTTCGTATGGGAATCTGTCAATATAGGTCTCAATATCCGTATATCGAAGGCGCGAGAATCGTGCTCCAGAGGGCAACACTTATTAGATTTTAGATTGAATGAAGAAGTCTTATTACAGTGTAAAAGAATATTTAGATGACAAAACTGCATGTTCTTCACAATCTCAACGCACATAAATCCAAAGAGGGGCGACGGACTGAGTCAGTACGTCTTTCTTCTGTGTATTTCCTTAGACTTAAGCAGAAATATATAACATAACGGTATGTGTTCGGCGCCTTACGCCGCATGCCAGTTATTTCAGACAAACTCCCACCAAACAACGAGTCCGAGACACGACACGAGACAGAAGTCAGCTAGTAAATAGTCTCACCCAGCCTGACGGACAGACGGACAGCGGAGGCTTAGTAATAGGGTCCCGTATGGCACCCTTCGGGTACGGAACCCTAGGTATGGGCACAATTGTGCCCCTGCCAACCCGTATGTCATACAGTCTCACCCGCCTGCCCCTGGTCCGGGCCGAGCCGGCCGAGCGGGCCGAGCCACGGCGCCGGCGCAGCGAGCACACAGCAGCAGGCGCCAGCTAGTATCTAGGTAACTCACCCGCTTGTGCCTGGTCCGGGCCGAGTCGGTCGAGCGGGCCGAGCCACGGCGCGGGCGCGGGCGCAGCCAGCACGCTCAGCAGCAGGCACGAGCGGCGCGCGCGCGCAGAGTCGCACCACGCCGCGATCACTCCGTAGCCCAGGCCGAGTTGGACTAACGCGCACATGCCTTCCACCTGCGGGTGATGATAAGTATAGATGTCGGCGGCCGATCGTGGAACTGGGCACATCAAATATCATGAAACGATAAAATCTCTGCGGTAGCTTAGGTGAAGACTAAAGGGGGCGAGCGCAGCGTGTTCGTTTGACATGTATAACATAAATAACCGGCTAAGTGCGAGTCGGACTCGCGCACGAAGGGTTCCGTACTATCTATAAAAACCGCAAAAAAAACACGTTAGTTGTATGGGAGCCCCCCTTAATATTAAATTTCTTTTGTTTTTTAGTATTTGTTGTTATAGCGGCAACAGAAATACATCATCTGTGAAAATTTCAACTGTCTAGCTACCACGGTTCACGAGATACAGCCTGGTGACAGACAGACAGACAGACAGACAGACAGACAGACAGACAGACAGACAGACAGACAGACAGACAGACAGACAGACAGACAGGCGGCTTCTGTTTATTTGCATGCGCTTGGCTCCGGTTCGCTTCTTCTTACTAAGCAGGTATACAGACAGACAGACAGACAGACAGACAGACAGACAGACAGACAGACAGACAGACAGACAGACAGACAGACAGACAGACAGACAGACAGACAGACAGACAGACAGACAGACAGCGGCGGCTTCTGTTTATCTGCATGCGCTTGGCTCCGGTTCGCTTCTTCTTACTAAGCAGGTATACAGACAGACAGACAGACAGACAGACAGACAGACAGACAGACAGACAGACAGACAGCGGCGGCTTCTGTTTATCTGCATGCGCTTGGCTCCAGTTCGCTTCTTCTTACTAAGCAGGTATACAGACAGACAGACAGACAGACAGACAGACAGACAGACAGACAGACAGACAGACAGACAGACAGACAGACAGACAGCGGCGGCTTCTGTTTATCTGCATGCGCTTGGCTCCGGTTCGCTTCTTCTTACTAAGCAGGTATACAGTCAGACAGACAGACAGACAGACAGACAGACAGACAGACAGACAGACAGCGGCGGCTTCTGTTTATCTGCATGCGCTTGGCTCCGGTTCGCTTCTTCTTACTAAGCAGGTATACAGACAGACAGACAGACAGACAGACAGACAGACAGACAGACAGACAGACAGACAGACAGACAGACAGACAGACAGACAGACAGACAGACAGACAGCGGCGGCTTCTGTTTATCTGCATGCGCTTGGCTCCGGTTCGCTTCTTCTTACTAAGCAGGTATACAGACAGACAGACAGACAGACAGACAGACAGACAGACAGACAGACAGACAGACAGACAGACAGCGGCGGCTTCTGTTTATCTGCATGCGCTTGGCTCCGGTTCGCTTCTTCTTACTAAGCAGGTATACAGACAGACAGACAGACAGACAGACAGACAGACAGACAGACAGACAGACAGACAGACAGACAGACAGACAGACAGCGGCGGCTTCTGTTTATCTGCATGCGCTTGGCTCCGGTTCGCTTCTTCTTACTAAGCAGGTATACAGTCAGACAGACAGACAGACAGACAGACAGACAGACAGACAGCGGCGGCTTCTGTTTATCTGCATGCGCTTGGCTCCGGTTCGCTTCTTCTTACTAAGCAGGTATACAGACAGACAGACAGACAGACAGACAGACAGACAGACAGACAGACAGACAGACAGACAGACAGACAGACAGACAGCGGCGGCTTCTGTTTATCTGCATGCGCTTGGCTCCGGTTCGCTTCTTCTTACTAAGCAGGTATACAGACAGACAGACAGACAGACAGACAGACAGACAGACAGACAGACAGACAGACAGACAGACAGCGGCGGCTTCTGTTTATCTGCATGCGCTTGGCTCCGGTTCGCTTCTTCTTACTAAGCAGGTATAACCACAGATACTATATTATACTAATACAGATAGCCCACCTAGAACAGAATATGACACCGGCGTAAACTGAGATGCCGCGGAAGCTTCTTGAGTTCGAGGCCATTATCGCTTGGTGCAGCACCATCGAAAATTGGAAATATCACGAGATGGCGCTAAGATATATAGGATTTATTCTAAGATTAGCGCCACCTAGAAGTATGTTAACTGAAACCATCTTACTCCTCACGCCATCTTTTTTTTACGAAGGGTCAATAATGCTAATTTGTATGGGATGAGCGTCCTGTGGTATAAGTATGGAAGTACCTTAAGAGCGCCGTGAAGCAACACACAGAAGTTGGGCACCTTGCTGGGGTCAGACATGTCCTCGTCTGTCGCGTCCGCGGAACCCTCCTGCAACATCACAAAGATTGTTCATTAGTTTCATAAACGTACAATATAAACATTCACATACAGGCACATACATTGCTTCTGGCCCCACAGTGGGATACCCTGTGTCGTGGGAACCAGAAACAGCGACATCACAAACATGTAAACATCCAAGATCTGTTTTTTTTAAGTACCAGAAACCGGTGTGTGGAAACGTCGGAATTTGATAGATAGATAGATAGATAGATAGATAGATAGATAGATGGATAGATAGATAGATAGATAGATAGATAGATAGATAGATAATCCATTTATTCACTGTAAGAATACACACAAATACAATAAAGATTCTTACAAAACTTAAGATCTAAAAAATAGAAAGAAACTATACATGTTTAAGCAAATAGCTAAAGGTCCATCGGGAAATAAATTGACACTAAATTAAATCAGATGTGGCGTTGACGCCATCTAATCATAAGGCTGATTTTCGGTCAGGCAGACAGTTAAACGACAATGCCATATTTATATCAAAAGGCTACAGTCTAAGGTGCGGTCGCCTGCGTCTAAAAGTATACGGGCAGGTCATATTAATGAGTGAATCCCGCTTATACTGTTTGTATACTTTTAGGCGCAGGCGACCATACCCTAAAATTTCGGTTTTTCATGTACACCTTAACTGAATAAATAATACCTTCAAAGTCTATTCGTGATAAGAATGCAGTAAAATTTAAATTTAAATCTGTTAACACACACTCACAGGACAAGACACATCCTTCGCGTTCGAAAGTTTGCCTTCAACTGGTCACTGTGAACTTGGCTTGATAATTGGAAACGATTTGATTGGTTACGGGGCGTGGCCAGGCCGCCGGACAGTGATGACTTTACTGCATTCTTATCACGAATAGACAGGCACTTGATTGAAACCCTGTGTAGACCAGGGCAGGCAGGACCAAGGATTATAAAATACTCGTGTTCAGAATTTTATCAGACTAGACCCATTTTGTCTTTATATGGTATGGCCATGGCTCTACATTACTCATATTTTATTGCATTTTATAGTAAGAGTAGAAACCATTACATTTCTCCGTTCATACACCGAACACAATATCCACACTATTCCAGACAGAGTTGGAACGCGATCCGCTCCCAGAATAGCTATTACAGTATTGATTAAACCTCAGATTCTTCATTTCATTCATTTTTCATTTATACTTTATTGCACAAAACATAAAAAACACGTAACATTTACAAAAAGGTATGTACAAAGGCGAGCTTATCTCTAAAAAGATATTTATTCCAGAAAACCTAGGCATGACAGGAAAAAACAGAGACAGAGAGGGAAGTCAGTGCACATTAAATGACTAAATAAATATACTTCAAACATAATATAATAAGTACCTATACCAAAAATACTAAATAAATACACAATATGCAAATAAATACACCTAACTACATAAATACGTACATACAATATCTATCACGAAAGAGAGAGGAAGTGCTCTTTTACCCGGTTTTTAAATGAGAAAAGGGTGGAACTGAGTGAAGAACACGCAACACTTTATAGGTCGCGTTTCTGCCCCGAGGCATTTGTTAATGGGCGAACTTACCCGACCTGAGATAGATCTGCCCCACTAATTCGGAACCCTTCATCCAGATAACTATGTTTTTATGTCTCTCTCACTTTGTATGGCACGCTGCATATCGGTTTCATTCTCATGGTGTTGTTGAGAATCAAGAGCTTTTGCTGGGGCTCCACCAGACCTAAAGACATGCGTCTGCCAGTGCAGTGATTCATATGACTAACTTATTGATTGTCAGCACGTAGACCAGGCAGACGTGGACCAGGAACCTGCCCAGGGCCATGAATCGCGTACTGAATCGTACGGAAATAGCAATACATATAGCGAGAGCGCAAAATTCCTGTATGCCATTCCTGTACGAGACAGGCCCGGCCCAGGATTTTGGTTAATTGCCTGGTTATTACCTTGGTGGGCGTCTTCGGCTCATAATTGTCTCTGGGTGCGCCGGGCTGAGCGTGCGGGATGATCAGGTGCTTGCTCACCGTGATCGGGGTGCCTGCCGATCAACAGTGTTGATCTGATCAAAATTGTTGCATAAAATATGTTCCTGCCGTAGCATGCAGAGCGCGGGTTGAAAGTGCTATGCTACAGTACAGTAGTGCAATACAGGGTGTAACAGAAAGGTGTAGTCATATTTTAGGGGGTTGTTAGGCATACAATTCTGAACAACATTACTTTGAAACCAGAGACTATAATTATCCAATTGACTGCGCCTGCGGGGGATTGTTGCTCGCCAAACATTAGTTGTATGCAACCTATGTACGATGACGGGCCGCCATTGCTTTAGTGACAGTTCTCAGCTGCCTCCGCAGCAGCTGACCAATCACAGCTCGTTACCTCGTCCCCCGCCGCAAATTGGTGAGTTGTGTTTCAAAGGAAAAAATGTATTTATGCGCTCTCCACTGGGTAAGTGCTCCCTGAATGAAACCGATTTGATCAGAGCAATTTTATTTTTCACTTCTCCGTACGTTTTGTGCCGGGCGATCAGCTGATGAAAGTCGCTCTACAGCACCACCTCTTTATGACGAAAGGTTATTAATTCAAAGCTCTATGGAATGAGCAAATATCATTGTGGTCCCTCTCACCAGACTGGACTTGCCCCACCAGTATTAACTTGCCCCATCAGACTAGATTTGCCCCCCAGAAGGCCAATTCTCGTTTCTATAACTTTGTCGAATTCGACAAAGGGGCGGTGCTTCGTCTTTTAATAGGCGAAGGACCGCCTTGCCCTACCAGCCTCAACTTTCCCCACCAGCCCCGACTTGCCCCGCCACCCCCGACTTGCCCCACCAGCCCCGATTTGCCCACCAGCCCCGACTTGCCTCACCAGCCCCGACTTGCCCCGCCACCCCCGACTTGCCCCACCAGCCCCGACTTGCCCACCACCCCCGACTTGCCCCGCCACCCCCGACTTGCCCCGCCAACTCACCAAGGTGCTGCGTGGCGAGGAAGCCGACCACGTGCGCCGCGCGCGCCGCGTCCGCCGGGAACAGCTGCACGCGCGCCTCCAGGGCTCCGCAGCGCAGCGAGAGCCACGACTGCTGGTACTGGGCGGCCGCTAGGCGGAGAGTGCACGCTGTTATCTGCGGGATATGTTCACTATGAGTTGCATCAAGTATACAATTCACCAAGTTAGAAACTTAAATATTAATCATCCAAGTGCGAGTCGGACTCTCACACGGAGGGTTACGCACCATCATTGTACCAAAAGTACAAAAAAATACGTTTCTCGCATGAAGACACTTTTATTTTTTCAATATTTCGTATTTGTTGGTGGAGCGGCAACAGATATACACATACGGTTCGTGCTGGAGGGCCTTCTGACGGACGGACGGACGGACGGACGGAGAGACGGACAGCGGAGGCTTAGTAAATAACCGGCCAAGTGCGAGTCATTATCTATAAAAACCGCAAAAAAAAAAAACACGTCAGTTGTATGGGAGCCCCCCTTAATATTAAATTTATTTTGTTTTTTAGTATCTGTTGTTATAGTGGCAACATAAATACATCATCTGTGAAAATTTCAACTGTCTAGCTACCACGGTTCATGAGATACAGCCTGGTGACAGACAGACAGACGGACGGACAGCGAATTCTCAGTAATAGGGTCCCGTTTGGCACCCTTCGGGTACGAAACCCTAACAATACGACTTCATACCCTATCACTGTCTTCATGCCTAAAGGTAAGACCGCACTAGGCGGAACTGCACCGCAGCGGAACTGAGCGACACGACGCGACAAAATATTCTTTCAAGGCAAACATATGGAGCAAACCGCACTACGCGGCAACGGAACTGCACTGCAGCGGAACTGCGCGGCAAAGTTGGGCAACTAGGCAAAACTGACGCTACCTCACGCCCCCGCCCCTCTCTCCTCTTTCTATCTCTTTCGTTCTTTGTTCAAATGGCGGGTGAAACTGTCGCGTCGCTGCAGTTCAAGTGCGGTTTACCAAAAAATGACGCGCCGTGTCGCGCAGTTCCGCTGCAGTGCAGTTCCGCCTAGTGCGTTCGCACCTTTATACACAATGTCGTCTATACCCAAAAACAAGCGTACGAAATAAGTCCACACGTATTACATAATATAAACGAATATACGATCCTACAGCCAGTATTTATCTCGTGACAATGACAATAAACACCGAAAAGGCTGGATGTATAATGTCATCCAGGTAAAACCAAATTAAACTTCACATTTTTTTCATGTGGAAACCTAACTACTGGACCGATACCTGATTTTCGAAAAATGGTATGGTATGGTAATGTTGATAACCTCCTTCCTTTTTGGAAGTCGGTTAAAAACTGGTATTTACAACTGCCTCGTTAGGGGCCGTATTCTGCGAGCGAACCACAAGGTATAGCTACAAAATGGAAGCCTTTAATTGGCCTATGTCTAGTCTTAGTGCTGCTTATATTATTTTGATTAGTCTTGTGGCCAAGGCAATCCAATAAATCTAGGAACGAGTGTTAAGTTGAAGCGTTACGTACAAAATGGCTTGACATTCTCAGAATTATATATTTCCAGCAGATATATTTTATAAAGTAAAATCCTGTGCAAAAAAGATGATGTTTGTTTGATGGCACATTTACATGACGTCATTCTGTTACTATTTCATAGAACTCAGGAACAAAAGTTCCGTTTTGACAGTTCATAAAACGTATCTATTTTGACTTGACAGGCCACAAGCCTATTGTGCTGTAGGCTTTGATAAATAAATAAATATAGCGAGGGCGCGAATACCGGTTTGTTTGTAACCACCGCGGCACGCCGGAATTGTGCGCGCTCGCTATCGCCAAGAGATTCGTCTACAGAATCACGACCCAGTAAGGGCCTTTCTCCACTGCTCCGGTCCGGCAAACGTTAATTACCGATCCGATTTAGAAACTCACAGCAGTACTTCTCCACTGCTCCGGCATCTGGTTTTTACCGATCCGATAGTTTGCTAGATCGGAGCCGGTTTTTAACGATCCGATAATTTAGTAGATCGGAACGGAACGGTGTTTGTTGCACCGCGCATCCAACCTGGGTATTGTGTACATTTCGAGGTTAGGTTCATAAAAAATGTCCCCATACGATTTATTTACATTAATAGAATGTGTGGAAAACGTCCCCTGCCTCTGGGATAAAACAACAGAGGATGTTCCCAACCGAGGAATTTTAATAAAGCACTGCGTCACGCCCGTAGCGACGCGCGACGATTTTTTACTGATCGATTATAGCCGGATGTAGTGGAGAAGCAACATCCGGCCTTCCGATATTTTTCTCATGACTAATTCCGGTTTCCGACGCCGGACCGGAGCAGTGGAGAAAGGCCCTAAGCCGAAGCCTTTATATTCAATCGTAAAATTAAGGCCGAGACATGCACTAATAAAACGTGCTAAGCCTATTAATATGGGAGAGCGAGACTCAAAAATGTTGTCTTGCTATACTCTTGCTGCCCGCGGTGCAGCGAGAGCCACGATTGCTGATACTGAGCGGCCGCTAAGCGGAGAGAGTAGGCTGTTATCTGCGGAAGATTGTAAATTATAATTGAAACAAAAAGTAAAACATAAATAAAACCGGCCAAGTGCGAGTCAGACTCGCGCACGAAGGGTTCCGTACCATTATCTATATAATTGGAACAAAAAGTAAACTTTAGAAAAAACCGACTTCCACAAACCCTATATGATTAGATTGAGTTTAATACTAACTGTAACCCCTTATCCCCCCCCCCCCCCAGGGGAATTAATTTTGTCAAATCCCATATCAGTGCTACCCCACGCTACTAAGGAACCCCTGTACAAAGTTTCATGGCTCTAGGTCCATCGGTTTAGGCTATGCGTTGCCTGCCCGTCAGCCACGCATTGTATTTGTACCTAGTATTGAGCAGATCTGGTGGCCATATGTGGTCTTCATCAGCAGTTCCGCATCACAATATTATGCTTACCATGTGCATTTGCACGAGTTATTATGAAAAACACAAAAATCACTATAGGTCTAATCGGTCTAATTTTCCAAATCGGTCCATCCGTTTAGGCGCTATCGAGGCACATACATAAAAAAATAAAAAAAATAAAAAAACAAACATCCGGACGAATTGTAAACCTCCTCCTTTGGGAAGTCGGTTAAAAAAACCGCAAAAAAACACGTTAATTGTATGGGAGCCCCCTTTATATTAAATTTATTTTGTTTTTAGTATTTGTTGTTATAGCGGGAACAGAAATACGTCATCTGTGAAAATATCAACTGTCTAGCTACCACGGTTCATGAGATACGGCCTGGTGACAGACAGACGGACGGACGGATATCTTGAGATTTTAAGGTACTTTCCCTCCAGGGCCCATTCGTTTGTTCCACCCTGTATATGTGTGATCTGTAACTGTATTTTTCATGAAATACACAAAAAGTTTTGTTCAAATTATCATCTTATGTCACACCTCGGACACTCCATAGAACGCTCGTAAAATAAGCACCTATTACTACTACATGACTAAATGATGTTTGTATACGTGCAAATGTGTGCGTAAATATTGCTAGGGCTGGTAGCGCGGCAAATGCAGCGATTTGCGTCGGGCGAACCGAACGACGACGGCGCGACCCGAACTGTCCCGAACACAAGCGTTTGCATTATTATGAAGTGACTTTGTAGGGGCGCTGCCGTTTAAACATACCTCGTCGGGTTCTCATTGAAATCCTAAAAAATGTTAATGTTCACTTTGATCCTTCATACATTAAGTTACAAAAATAGAGTAGGTAGGTATCGAATAACTGTCTAAAAGTGGGCACAGTGCCTTTGCCACCTCTTATGGGAAAAGGCGTGAAGCTATGTTATGTTGTTGTTACCTACTATTACTTATTCTGAAGTAGGTAAGAGACACTTGGCGTGAACTGTAGGTAGGTACCTACCTATGTAAAAACATCGTTAGGATTGTACAATATTCGAATTTTATGTTAAGTAGGTACCTAGTCTCTGAGAGATTCAAAACAACCAAACCACTACAGGGTTCGAGCGAGACCCGGCCGAAGCTCGCTATATGTGGACCCAGCTAATGGCGGCGCGCCGCCGCCGCGACAAAGTTAGTGCGTGCGTACTTGGGTCAATCAACTTAACCCACACTTTTCTGTCAACGCACGCACTCTCTCTGAAAGTTCTTCGAGGACTGCAGCTCAACGGCACTATCAAAGGACACCATACCGCGCCATGTGAGCAAAAAAAAACACAAACGAAGATCTTCGAGAACGTAATCAAGTTCCCCGTAGTGCCTGCTAGCTTAGATACTATTGTTATATTCGTAAAATGTGTAAATTTAACCATTTAGCGTATTTTAATAATAAATGGTCGGGGACAGCAAAGTGTGGGTAAAATAGTTGATTGACCCACCTACTACCTACTTTTCAACTCGATCGAAGTGCTTCGTTCGCGTTGTTGAATCGCACCAACAACGGATAGCACGAAATGAATACCTATAATAAATGTACTTTATTGATAATTATATAATTATGTATTACGGAAGGTTTAGTACTAGGTATCTTAGAAAATAAAATATGAAAGAGAACCTTTCTTTCCTTTTTTGAAGTCGGTTAAAAATAAAATATTACGACACTGACTTATTATCAATTATCGTAGTCAGTAGCTAGTAAGTACTACAAACATATAACTCTGTCTCTGTCTCGCACAAAGTCTGTCCTTGTGAGAGAGCGAGACACACACACACAGCAAACGCTGACCAAGTTACATTCCGGGAGTTAAGGTATTAGAATTTTTATTTCTCAAAAGAACAACAATAGAGTTGCTGTTGCTTACCTTCTTTCATCAGTCGGGAACCGAAAGAATCTCCTGTCTTTGCTGTTTCTAGTTGACGACAGACACACAAATAATGCACAAAACTTCACCATATTATATTACCGGTTATTATTCACCGTATACGCGCGGTCACTCGTCAGGCGTTCAACCGCGTCTATTGATATTTCAACCAGTTCCTAGACGCCAGGGGTGGGGTGCGGTATCTGAATCAGCGCGGGGAAGGGAGTGGCCGTTCTGTACGGAGTACTATTATCTCTTCTGTGCTTATGTCAGAATAACTTTGTAGCTAGTTGAAAAATAACATTTGAATTGATTCAAAGCTTGCCGCGCTTTTAGGGCCTTTAGTACCTACTAAACGCCGCCGTAAGCAGCACTGTCTACAACCTACTCCTACTGGAAAACGTGAGACACCCATCTACAATTTCCGTACAATGAGGTTCACTCACTCATTATGTCAATGTCATGCAGACTGCAAAACATCATTTCAACGCACCAAAGAGTATTTAATTAAAACATCACTGGCAGCCAAACTTGAAGTGGCCAAAAGGAAAAAATTAATTTCTGTGCTCTGAGTTTGTATGAAAACAAAAGTAATTAAAAACTATTAATTTTATAATTATTTTCTAAAAGTTCTACATAATAAATAGAGACGTCGTAATTCATCAATTAATATTTAAAGTCTTTGTAGAAGTCCGGGGACGACATTGCCATCATTTAAATTTAGTTTCATTAAAAGAAGGCTTACCTACCAAAACAAAATGGCCTTGGTATAAACTTTTCAAGCGTGTTGTGAAGACGTATCTTGTACCGAGACCACTTTCAATTTGTAATATCTCTCGTATTTCAGTATTTGTGGTTGGTGCGGCAACAGATATACACATTCTGTGAAAATTTCAGCTTTCTAGCTATTACGGTTCGTGCAGGCGGACCCGGTGACAGACGGACGGACGGACGGACGGACGGACGGACAGCGAAGTCTCAGTAATAGGGTCCCGTTTGGCACCCTTCGGGTACGGAACCCTAAAAAGGGGGGTGGGGTTGTTTCAGATGGCACCCCAGCTAGCACCGCTACTTGACAGTATGTAGTAGTCGTAAAACCTGCACTGCATAATTATTTATTACTTAAAGAATTGTCTATTCTATTCTATTTTAGTTTATGGCACTTTGTTGCCTATCGACAAATTCTGCCAGTGTCAGGTGTAAGGCTTGACATGGGTCAGACAAGCCGAGAGGTTAATAGGTTTAGGAAAATATATCCTTGCGTATATTCTATGATAGCGAAGGCGAAAGATACTAGAGTTTCACATTATTGACACGAATGAACTTCATCGTAATTTCAATGAGTTCCGGTTCACGGAGAAGGTAAGCCAGGAAATTGTCAGCCACTCACTCCGGGAACTGAGAGCTGGTCGGGGCAGTAGATGAGTCCCCGGGGCACCGCCACCGGACCGTTGGACGTGTTCGCTGCCATGTCTATTAGCTTCTGGTAGAGTGGCATGGCTGGGGACAACCATAGATAGGCACTTAGATGACACTGACAGGGGGGGCGCCACTGCAACATTGATCGATTGAATGATTGGATTGATTGCGTTAGTTCCGACCCTTGGTCACGTGCCAAAACATCCATGTAGCACTATAGATACAGAGACATCGACTTAAGAGACCGGTGACCGCGTGAATTTCCCATACAACCGTAATACAAAAGTGATTTGAATTTGAGAACTAGTTCAAAGCATTTAGACTGTTAATAGGATTAATACATGTTTACGCAGGTTCTTGGGCCCGTACTCTACTGTACACAAGCATACCACAAGCCTGGCACAAACTTGAATACGAGGCATTTGGTATTCTACTAAATCTCACAAGCGCCAGCGAGACGCCGGCGTGACGCCAGCCTACTTCGTATTCTACTGTCCGCTGGCGCCGTTCCAACGCCGCCGGCGTCTCGCTGGCGCTTGTGAGATTTAGTAGAATACCAAATGCGTCGTATTCAAGTTTGTGCCAGGCTTGTGGTATGCTTGTGTACAGTAGAATACGGACCCTGGTCGTATACCAAGGTTCTTATTCAAATTACTTCAAAATATTTTTAAATTGGTTTTAGAGGAACCCTGGTATACAGACCAGGAACCTGCGTAAACAATGTATTAATCTGATTAACAGTCTAAATGCTTTGAACTAGTTCTCAAATTAAAATAATTTTTGTATTACGTTTGTATGTGAAATTCACGCGGTCACCGGTCTCTTAAGTGTTCTGAAGGGGAAAATTGGAACTTTATTTTCATCCGCCATCAAAGAGAGACAGAGATACATAGCCAATTTCGCCAAAAATCCCTATCTATTAGGGGACAGTTTATTTCCTTTTAGGGGCCACCTAGCGGTTGTTCTTGACCTAAGTTTAAGGGTCATCTATGCTACTAAACTACTCTGAGTGAGAGAGGCATACGTCAAAAGATACTCTGAAATCAGAGACATTTTATAGTGGGGCCAGGACATGTTGGAGGAGGCCTCTGTCAAGACACTCCAAACAAACATATAACAGAGATAAGCTCGCCTTTGTACATACCTTTTTGTAAATGTTACGTGTTTTTATGTTTTGTGCAATAAAGTATAAATGAAAATGAAATGAAATAACACAACAACGTATGTTTTATTCAACAAACGTTCGCATACGCAACCTATGTAGGATGATGGGCCGCCAGACAGTTTCGCAGCGGGTGACCAATCACAGCTCTCTTACGTCATCCCCCGCCGCCGCCCGTAAATTTGTGAGTTGTGTTTCAAAGGAAAATGTATCTATTGATAAGTGCTCCCTGGTTCAATCAGAAGTCAGAATTTCCAAGTGTAGAATATGCAAGTACCTACCATGCACTAAACTCGCTTCATGTGGCGCGGCTATCGGCAGGACATGTATCTTGAGAGGGTAAGCTGGAGGCAGCGGCAGAGCTTGCACAATCCTGTCGCGACCGATGGGCCCCACGCCACTGCAGCCATCGGTTAGCTGGTGACGGAATTGCAGTAACACTTCAAATTCATTTTAGCAATCAATTTCTTGATTGCTAAAATGCCCGGCGAGAAGATGGGAAGACAAACTACGCCAAACCTTGGGACCGCATTGGACTAGAGTGGCACTGTGTCTACAGACATGCCTCTATCGAATCTATCGTTTGTAGTTATCGTATGTCTTCTCCAACAAAAAATAATTAAAAAAAATATATTTTTTTTCACTTAAACAGTCCTAGACATCTTATTTTTTTACTACAAAAGGAAATTCTTTCACTACAAACCTCTGCAGACATGCCTCTATCAAATCTATTGTTTGTAGTTAGCGTAAAAGCCTTTTAAAGATATTAAAATAATTTTTAAAGTTTTTTTTAAAACTATTTTTTTTTTTTTCTGTTTTACTACAAACGAAATAAGTTTCACTACAATCCACTACTAACGATTTATTGATAAGAAAAAAATGGAAAATGTTTTTTTTTTCATTTGGGGGGATGACATTTTTTTATTTCTTTATATTTTTTTTTTCGAATTACTACAAACGAAAATCGTTTTACTACTATCCACTGCATACAGTAATCTATCGAAAAACAAAAAAAAAAATTTTTTGTATTTTTTTTTTTTGTATTTTTTGTATAACCAAAAGCTACCCGACAGAAGACCAAGAAACTCACACAATGTGACCGAATTAGAACTTTATATCCAACAGCTAAATGGTAACTTTCAGAAATCCACAGTAACATCAGAAACACAGATTGCCAATAGATTATATGTATTTGTTGGGTTTTTTTACATGCACATACACTGCTTCGGCCCCACACTAGAAAACCCTGTCATAGGAACTAGAAACAGTGAAGATTTGTTACTGTTTGTCAAAAAGCACTCTACGCTGTAGAAACATAGGTTCCAAATCATTAAAAATTCAACTTTAAGGACCTCTTTGAACACATACCAGTATAGTCTGTACCGGTGTCTGTGACCCCCACTCGTTCAGTATGAGCTGGTTGACACCGAGAAGTGCCGTCTCCAGACACGTCTTATCGCCTTCCTCGATGTGCGGCAGTTTATTACGGACTATATCAAACTCTCTGGTAAACGGAACCGCAACTGGAATTTTAAACATATTTTAATTATATAAGTTCGAAATTGTATAGTTATCTTAAAGTATCATATTAGCTGAAGTTCTTCTGAATAAAATAACTAGCTAAACGTTGGCACAAGTGGGCCTCCACTACCCGATATGAGAATCGGCGTGCAAGATGTGTGCAAGTATGTTTTGTCTTGTTTGTACTCTCTTTGTTGACAATGTTTTTTTATAGATCTGTAATAAAAAAAATAACTCGTACTCACCATCGAAATTAGATGCGAATGTAACTAAAGCCACATATTCTAACTTAGCGTGAACGTTTAAATAATCCAGAAACGTATTTATAGCGGTACAGGCGAGTGAGAATCGTGTATGCGTTTCTGTGGCGTCTGACGATGGTATAGGCCGAAACATCGACAGAGATGAGTCAAGTAATATCACAGTCGGCATTTTTAAGATATCCTTTCTTTCTTGGCTTTCGGTAGCGCAAATGCATCAGAAAAAATCTGAATAATGGAAATGTTTACTTTCTGCGGTTTGATTATAACCTCAAATGACATGACAGTCAGTTGTCAATTGTCATCAAACAAGAAACACCCATGAAACACCAAACAAATAGGTACTGTTCAGAAACACAATACAGGTCGTCTAAGATGTCTGCAAATGATTTCTTACAATCGTCGTCCTACGTCCTACAAATCAATACTTTTTAATAAAAAAAAGTAAAAATTTAAGTCTAGACCGTCTAGACCATGAAAGATTCCTCCAAGGCGAAATACGATTTTTTATGCAAGCAAGAGTCAATTTAAAATATTCTACTGTATTGCAAATTGAGCTTTTGAACGTATCTCAATCTCAAACGAAATCATAGAGAAAAATATGACTTTTTTTAGGCTCTTCATTTTTCGTAGGGTAGTGAGGGGTAGGGAAAGGGTAGGGATTCTAGGGATAAAAGATTGGGTTCTAAAGACTTTCAAGGAAATAGGCTATCCGGTATTTGAATCGAGTTTCAATATGAATGATTTGAATATGAAATACACGTGCAGTGCAGCACTTGACACGTCCTAGAAAAACCACATACTTAATTAAATAGCCTCTATCAAAAGCCACAACGACACCGAATAGTTGTCACCTGCCAAGGATAACTTCGGAACTATGATGGCACTAATTAGCAATAATAAGGCACTAATTATTGGCATTGTCAGAATTAATTTTTATGAAGCTTTCAAATGTGAGGATTATAGCTCGAAAGACATCCACGATCCTGCCCCCGTAGACAAGATGCAAAACGCTATTATCGTTCGCACGAAACGCTAAGAATTTGTATGCGATTTGACGTTTGGTCACGCTACGCTAGCGTCACCAAATGTCAAATCGCATACATTTTGAGTTTTTGTTTTGTTTCGTTTTCGTACAGTTATTAACTTTGTCTAGGCCTGCTGGATCGGCCGATCCAAGATGGATCGTTTGGTGTGGATCGAGCTATTAGTCGGTATTACTCGGTAATCAGCCTCACGCACACCTAAAATTCAGTAAATCGCAGTATCCAGAACCAGAACACCACTGCCCTGCTTTTTCGTACTAAAACAGGGCAGCTGTATGTACTGCCCTACGTACTAAAATATCAGCACAGTGCTAATAGGAGTTGGTATCAGACATGGATGATGGAGGTACCTACTTCGCTGCGCCTCGTATTAGGTTAGGTCTATACGGCGTACACGGGTCTACACTACAGCTGTTGGCTGCTAAGAGGCTATTAGATCCAGACCACAGCATAGATCTATGTCTGTGGTCCAGATCCAGACCATATCAAGACATTCCATTTGAGATCAAAACTCTTTAATTTAACCTTCGTGATCAACCCGCCCAAGCCCCCGAGGATTGCTCAAGCCAAAGAGCAACACGGCCTCGGCCTCAGATCAATGAAACTCTTTTCGGCCTCGCCCAAGCCCCTAGACAGCAATAATAATAATATTAATAATAGGTTTTTCATCACACCTATTCAAAAAGATCTACTTTATTCCCGGCAAACAGGGACTAAAGTAGGTCATTTAGTAGCTAGGGACTAAAAGTAACTTTTTAATTTTGTTGCCAGTACAAAGGAAAAAAATGCTGTCACTAATCAGTTTCACTACCACTCAGGCTGACAGACCCAATTAAAAGAGAGATCGATTATAAACGCGCACCAATAAAAAAAAAAGTTTGTACTAAAATGCGTACTCGACACAGATTAGATATTAGATAATCCGATCGACCGAATCGATTGACACCGATTGGTGACAACAGAGAAACAACCTTACAGAATTGATATCGAAACACGGACCAAATAATTAAAAAAAATTGTGGAAAATTTGTAAACAAAGCGCGCCAAATCTGAATGCTGTAAGATTGAAACCTGAAACTCTTTGATGAGTCATTACATTACAAAGAGTCTGTGCAAAGAGTATATAAACTTACTACGTAGACATTACCGCAAAAAATACGGCAAAAAATACAAACAAGAAAACATTATCACTTGAAATCAGTTGCAGTAATTTTTAAATAACTCTGATTATGGCTGACCTTCAGGAGCTGTTCAAAAAACACTGCATTATCCCTGATGTTGTGACTGCTGCACCAACAGAACTTATTGATATCCAATATCCAAGCGGAGCGAGTGTAACCACCGGTACCGAGCTAACTCCTACCCAGGTGAAAGACAAGCCCACGGTGAAATGGGCAGCTAAAGAGGGTGATTATTACACTTTAGCAATGGTGGACCCAGACGCTCCCAGTCGGGAAAATCCTAAGTTTCGGGAATGGCATCACTGGCTCATTGGGAACATTCTGGGAAATGATTTGAACAAAGGTGAAGTCCTATCAGATTACATTGGCTCAGGCCCACCAAAAGGCACTGGATTGCATAGATACGTGTTTCTGATCTATAGACAGCCTGACAAATGTGATTTTAGTAAAATCCCCAAGCTGCCCAATAATTCTGGTGACAACAGAGGAAAGTTCTCCATTGCAAAATTCGCTCAAAAGTTCAAATTGGGAATTCCTGTAGCTGGTAATTTTTATACAGCTCAGTATGATGACTACGTGCCAAAGCTCTACGCAAAACTAAAGGGATAATGCAATCGATAACAGTTCCGATCGATCGATACATCGATAAAATTGTGTATGTGTATGGCAACATTACAGAGATTTAAAAAGTAAAAACACCGCTGTCTATGGAAAATCGATAATGACGATAAAGACTTCCGCCTCCGCGTGACAAAATAATTCTCGGTCCGCCATTACTTTTCCGGAGATTGTGTAAATTGGTCGTTGCTCGCCCCGTGAGGTTTACACCGCCACCACCAGTGCCAGTTTTCGTGCGTCACGCAGTATTTTGTTGATCCAAAGAGAAAGTACGTTCAATCGTATGTCCATCCAGAATCTGAACACATTTGACCCATTCGCCGATGCTATCAAAAGCTCGGAAGACGACGTTCAAGATGGATTAGTCCACGTCCGGATCCAGCAGCGGAACGGGCGTAAGACATTGACAACGGTGCAGGGCTTGTCCTCGGAATATGACCTAAAGAGGATCGTGCGGGCATGCAAGAAGGAGTTTGCATGCAACGGCACAGTCGTGGAACACTCGGAATACGGGGAGGTTCTTCAACTGCAGGGAGACCAGCGGGAAAACATTTGCCAGTGGCTCACCAAGTCGGGGCTCGTCAAACCGGAGCAGCTCAAAGTGCACGGCTTTTAGACCCCGCGCCCTTCATTCTCATCATGGAATCATAGCAGTTTTGTAATGAGTTCGCTCGTAACTTATCGAATATGTATCTAGAAAGCACCGACGTATACAGAGAAGATGGAATACCGAGGCTACGTGCCTCCCGCGCCCCGTGCCTTTGTATCAGCCCTTGTAAAATAAAAGTAATTATCGCAAGCGACGCGAGTCGCAAACTCTCATATTTAGTTGAATTTTCTCCGAACGAAATAGTGTTAAATCATACGTTTCTTTTGTACTACATGTAATTATAAATTGCTGCAATTATTATTATGATGTATCTGAATAAAAACATGTTTTTCTATGACCTCGTTTGATTTTTGCTAACCTAGCAGGAGCCACCGCTGAGTAGGTAGGTAACGGTAAAATAGCAAGTTGGCACTATGCAGTGAAAGTGGGTGGGCTAAGGAAAAATACCACGCTTTTTTGTAGTCACGCTAGCATACAGACAGGTGACATGACAACTAATAAAACTAGTTTTATTAATGCATTCTGTCAATAACATAACGACTTGTAGGTAAGTACCAAGTAAGTAGGTACCTATGTACTTGTTTGGCTCATTATTACTTAATTATATTTTATTTATAAATAAAATAAGTTTGTTTTGGTCATCTGCATTGTCAAATACGGTTTTTTATCAACGGCATTGCATTGATGACGCAAATATTTGCCTCGAAGGAAAACATGACGTGATGATCGAGGGTGACTCATATCCTCATTTAGCTCTAGGCAAGGTTGAGGTCATCCACACACATCACACCGAATAGCCTTGCTTGTTGGAATTACTGGGTTGTATGAAGATAGTTTCATAACTGAAAAATTTGAAGCTAAGCCGTATTTTGGTGTAGAAACGAAGATTAGTGGAGTTTTAGGAGGCTAGTGAAGGAAGGTTATCTGGTAGGTAGTAAGTTTATATACTCTTTGGTTATCTGATATCTGAACAGATGTTTTTCAGCAACAATGCAAAAATAAAACGCAACGCATGTTTTTGTTGTAAAACTGGCAACTGTCAGTTTTGGCTTCAAAATTTAGTTATGCTACTCGACACTAGATGACAGTAACAAAAAAATATGAAAAATATGTTTTTACGATCTTCATAGTCAAATTTTGTGTCTTATGACCTTTATTTCTGCATTTGTTTACCTACATAAAGTATGATGAATTAAATAACAATAAATGTACCTAGGTACCTACCTAAAGTACCTTTCTCTAAAGTTGCTCTATCCAAAATCATCCCTTTCAGTTCTCCAATAAAAACACAGCCCAATCGATTGAGTTTTTGACATTTCTTTACTTCAATTTTGACGTTTCAGTTTTCTATGAATTTGCTTTGCACTGTGCCGAATTGTTGTATTTTCATTGAAAATCTAATAACAACAAACCAATTCCCTCGCCAAATCGCATCATGAACTAATAAAATACCTAACAATTAATCCTATTTAAAAACAGCACAAACTCCTCACGCAATCACATTCCGGTAAATTAACTCACGATTTCTAAAACCCGCATTCATGTTTGACGAATCATTGAAACATCTCGGTTTTTTGCGTTCTTCCTCCAGGTAGCTTATCAAGGGAGGAGCTCAAGATGTCTGAGAAGGCGCTGACCCTCGGCCAGCGTGTGAAAGTGGTCGGCAAGGAGACGAAGGGTTCCGTCGCTTACGTGGGCCACCCGACGTTTGCGACTGGCAAGTGGATAGGAGTGATACTTGATGAGGCGAAAGGAAAGAACAACGGTACCGTGCGAGGACATGCTTACTTCACGGTCAGTATATTAGTTTCAACATCTTCTTTCACATGTAATTTATTGCAATAAAATACTTGAATACCTTTATCATGTGTCACCAGCCTGATATCCCTACATCAACCTAATGATCTACCACTGTTTAACAACACCTTATTGTTTTTATGGAGTGCAATAAACAAATATGAATCTGCATTGAGCCAGTGTGGTGGAGTATGTATAGGTATTTTTTTGTATTAATAATAAAAATTGTTTATTTAGAAAAAAAAGGCATTTTTATACCTATCAAGGATTTAGTGGCCACACGTAAAGTTAAGAACAAGTGTAACTTATTTTGAATAAATTTATAAAAAAAAATAATATATATTTAAATTTCGAATAAAAATGAATAAACAATTTGGGAGGTGACACGAACTATACTAACTAAACTAATTAAAATGGTGTGTTTGAAAATGGAATCTGTGGCCACCGCGCAAAAGCTGTCGGATTTGAGGTTGTCAGTTTAGTGCCTTTAGTTCCTTCAATTTAGTGGTTTTGATACCTCCCAATTAGCCCTCATTATAGGTGTAATTACATTTAGTATTGTGGTAAAGGCCTGTGCCTTGCTGAGGACAATAAGGGGCTGCATTCATTTATTTTTATTCTATCTTCTTGAATTCATAAACATTTTATTTATTCTATTTATTTACAATCAGTTACCAGATATGTAAACATTTCAGTGTGAAGAGAACTATGGTGTGTTTGTGCGTCAAAGCCAGATACAACTGTTAGATGGAGATGACAATCCGATGGACACGTCCATGACCACCTCGAACGAAGAGCCGCGGGAGTACAAACCGACCCCCGCGTCCAGCAGACGACTCAGCAGGTATCTATTATTATCTATTAAAGCCCGGTCGCGGGGCAGCAAGAAATTCGTACAATGACCGTAAGCTACTTGTCTCTTTCGCTCGCGCGTAAAATACATTGCCTTCGCGCTCGAACAGTTTTAGTGTGAGTAAGATGGAAATATAATTAACGCGCGAGCGAAAGAGACAAGTAGCTAAAGGTCATTGTACGAATTTCTTCCTGCCCCGCGACCGGGCTTTAGCTCATTTTGTAGAGGGTGTATATTAAATGTGTGGGCAATCTCATGTGGATGAGAGAGAAAATATGTTCCTCAAACTTCCTCAAAAAAACAGATATTTGCATGCCATTTAGTGGATGCCATCTAATTCTGTTGGTGAGCTGTAGGTATTTTAGGCTTTGGGAAAAAACAATAAAGTTTAGTTTTTGGTCTAAGATTCTGTTAGTGAGAAAATAAAAAGGGGTGACTGTATTTTAGTCTAACATGTAGACAAATACAGGGTTTTTTCGCACCCCTAGCCAAAATTTACTATTATTTTAGGGACTTCATTCTGAGCAACTTTCACTAAGAAACCGATTTGATCAGAGCAACTTTATTTTTCACTTCTCCATACAAATCAGCTGACCCACTCAGGCCAAAATGTACTGGGAAGTGAAAAATAAAGTTTCTCTGATCAAATTGCTTTATTAGTGAAAGTTGCTCAGAATGATGTCCCTAAAATAATAGTAAATTTTTGGCTAGGAGTCCAAAAGTATCCCTGTATGTATTTTATTTTATACAGGGTGACTAACTTAGTTGTTAGCTGTAGTATTTTGTTTGGAATTCTTGATAATATATTATTCTGTACCTGTAATCCTACATACCTACTAATTGTAGATATGTTTAGTCTATTAGATATTCCTTTGGAGTGGTTTTTATTATTATTTAATCTACTTCTTTATTTGTTCCAATATTTTAGACTTACTTTGTGCCACTAACTAGAATGTGAGAATGGACAACGTTTCATTTTGATAAGGTTCTAAAATTAGAAAACCATCTCAAGATGTTCTAAGCTCTTAGATTTTTTTTCAGAATTTTCAGATTGGTATTTTTAGAGTCAAATAAAAAAAACTGGAATTTAGTCCAAAATATCAGGATTTATGGCATGTGTTTCACAGGCAAGAAAGAAATAATATGAATATGAAAATAAAAAACAAACAACTGTCAGTCATCTGTCATCTTAATGTTGTCACCTCAGAACAATAACTAAAGCAGTTGTCACCATATTGTCACTGGTTGTTTTTTTTCAATGACGGGCATTCAACATTTTATAATCCTGACATTTCATCTTTTAGAATGAGTAACTCTAAAAATAACACTATGGGTCCCATGATTTTCCACCTATTTTCATATTAGATGATAAAACCAGCTGGTCAAATTGTAACATCTGTCCAATTTTACTTTGACTTATGTTCTAGATAGCAGTTATTTTATATTAAAAATTATTTTATGTTCTTTATTTCCTATATTTAGTTGCCTTTCGTTTTTTCTCCTTCTGTACTGAAAGTCCTCTACGAATCTCCTGTGCGAGTCCCGACTGCGGTGTCAAATGGTACACTATGATCATTCACTATGCGATGCAAGTATTTAGATTTCTTCTATAGCTGTGTTCAAAGCTAGCATTATGACATCTACTGCTTATTTCTAATAGAGCTATAACAACATTTCAAAGTGTATACCATCAGCTCTGAGATGTGTTATGAACAGTGGTCGGCGTTAGGTGTGCTATGTCGCGGGATTCATGAATGCTAGCATAATGTGGACTGGACATACCTTATTCTGGGATTAGATCTTATTTTCCGGGATTCGCATTTAATTAATTAATTCGTAACTTGGTATTTAACCCTCGGGGTGCCTGGTTGACCCACCAGGCACCCCAAGGTCTATTTACAAATGGATCTTAAATGTTAAAAGAAATTCTTTAAAAATGGAAAATATTGGGAAAATTATTGTTATTTTTTTTACCAATGATGATGACGATGACTGCTCTGGTTCTTATTCTACTGAAGAAGATATAGGTAGAATGAAATGGTCCATAGTTTTAGTTTATTTGTATAAAATCAGATGATTACTTTTGATTTTTGTATTATTTAAATACTTATCTTGATAAAACCTTTCTAATTTCACCATTTGTTCTTAACTTGATAAGACCTATTGTATCACCTATATACTCCTGCGGGCCTAGCATGACAGCCAATATGTTGACGCGCCGTGAAAAGTGCGGTACAGAGCTATTTATGCCGCATCGCTGTGTCCGGCTTTTTCCGCGGCGCGCGTCGACATAATGGCTGTCATGCTAGGCTCGCTGGTGTATCCATAAATTTAACTCGCGTCAATATTTTTGGCTTCCCTGAAGTTAGCGCAATCCGATGCGCAGAACGCAAAATCGGTGTCAGCGGGTCGGCGCGAGGTGGGGGGAGAAAGAAAAAACTAACAGCTAACAATTAAAGGGAAATATTGCTACCTATTAATTAATAGGTAATCAATAGAATTTTCGAATCCCGGAATCCTGGGGTATATCCATATTATTCATAACGTTTGAGGTCATTCACCCCAAATAGCACACCTAACGCCGACCACTGGTTATGAATAATAATAACTGCGGGCCATTAGTGTCCCCAGCGAGGGGCACATGCCTCGCTCGGATGAGTGAGAAATAATTCACTTATTTTTATTAGGGTTCCGTACCCGAAGGGTGCCAAACGTGACCCTATTACTGAGACTTCGCTGTCCGTCTGTCCGTCCGTCCGTCCGTCCGTCCGTCTGTCACCAGGCTGTATCTCATGAACCGTGGTAGCTAGACAGTTGAAATTTTCACAGATGATGTATTTCTGTTGCCGCTATAACAACAAATACTAAAAATCAAAAGAAATTTAATATTAAGGGGGGCTCCCATACAACAAACGTGATTTTTTTGCTCATTTTTGCTCGATATTGATAATGGTAGCAGGTAGACGCTTAAAATGTTCACAATATATTGAGTATATTATTTACTTAAAAAATAAATAATTAAATTAAAATTAAATTAATATTTAGGGGGGGCTCCCATACATTATTTTTTTGCGGTTTTTTATAGATAATGGCACGGAACCCTTCGTGCGCGAGTCCGACTCGCACTTGGCCGGTTATTAAGAAACCTTAGATTCTTAGTACTTGTAATTTCGGACTGGATCTAAAAATTCATTTCCACTAGTGATGCATTTTATTCAACATTTATTTTCAAAGTTTAAATGAGTAAATATGTATTAAATGGAACATTCTTTAGTGGGATTGAGGTTATGGCGTGCGATGAAAAGTCTAATCCTACTGGATAATTTACCAAATAAGGTGTCACTAGATTACATTACAATAACCATTTCAAATACATCTAACTACCTCATCTAGTCTAAAGGCTGGTTTACACGGTGCTAGTGGCGGGAGCCAGTAAACGTGATTTCATTGATAAGCAGCATACTCATAAAGAGGCTCTTACACAAGCGGCAGCCGACAGCAAACTTAAAACGCCCGTTTTGCTCGTGTGTAAAGGCCCATCTACACAATGACGCATGATGGGCGCTTACAGGTACGCAGCACAGGACAGATCTTACAAACACGCAGAACGGAAAAGAGTTATTTTCCGTTCTGCGTTCCTGTAGTTGCCGATCATGGGCCATTGTGTAGAGGGGCCATAAGAGCTCTAAAGTTGCAATTCCGTAGCCGACTGCAACTGCAGTCGACATGTCGCGCGAGTGTGTGAGCGAGACAGCGAACCTATTGCTGACTCGCTCCCACGCTCACGCCTTATATCACTGGCTGGAACTTGAGCTAAAACTAAACCTGAGTAAACTGTGACAACTCTAGAGTTATGAAAGTTTACCCGAGTTTAGCTCTAACTCACGTCCTAGCTAGCATAAAGGGTTGAGACATCTCGAACACTGCTATTAAATCAATGACACCAGCCACTGGCGCCAGCTACTGGCCCCGTGTAGACCACAACTCACAACTCATGGTGTGTTTCCTTCCACGCTAGTATAACTGTGGCGCAGCGGTCTAGACCGACCACGTGAGTAAATTAGTTTAGTTTTAGTGGTTTTAGTTACGGTTTTGTAGACGAGTCAGGAATTGAGACTTCAGTTAACAGAGATTACCAACGAATCACAGAGTCAGATCGTAGAGCAAGTTTAGGCGGAGATTGGATTCAGAGAAATGAAGGTCACAATCAGAATATCCATAAAATTTTGCTGTCGACAAATTCGGGAGTAATTTTAATTTTTTGTATTTTTTTATCAGGTTCCTGAATCCTGACTCGATATCAGAACCGATAACAGTGGGCACTTATTACGCACAATTTATTTTCAAATTAAAATGAAACCCAACCTATATTTTTACTCATGGTAGATTAGTCTTTCTTCTTCAGTACTTTATTTGAGCACTCAATCTGTAAATAATATATTTGCACAGTCAATTATATTTAGAATCATATTTTTTTTCTATAACATTAATTGGTTTGTTTGTACATTATTTAGCAAATAAGAAATATGCATGATCAAGTTCTGTTAGCAATTTCAATATCTGTGCTAATCCCAGCGACGACCTTTCAATCTAATCCCGAAACTACTAAACTTTAAATGGTCCAAAAAATTTAACAGCTACACTTTAATGGAACAAATAGGCTTGTGGCCTGTCAAGTCAAAATAGATACTTTTTATGAACTTTCAAAACGGAACATTTTTTCCTGAGTTCTATGAAATAACAACAGAATGACGTCATGTATAAGTGCCATCAAATGCTGTATTTTTTTGCACAAAATTGGCTTTATAAAATATATTTGCTGGAAATATAGAATTCTGAGAATGTCCAGCCATTTTGTACATAATGCTTCAACTTAAGATTTGTTCCTAGATTTATTGGATTACCTTGGCCACAAGTCTATTCTGGATAAGTATCTAAAATTCTAAACTTATTAAGAGCGAATTTTACCACCGAAGAGTAAGTTTTTACTCGAGAGTATCTTCTACTTTTCCTAAGAATGACCTCATTTTGAACTGTCATTGTTATACAAATTATCCCCGGGATAGTTGTTCCCGCATAACTGTTTGTTGGTAAAATCCAGCCTAAGAAAGTATTTTTGAAAAAAGACCCTATGGCAATCGGAATAATCTTGTCAATTTAGTAGTTTCTAAAATTTATCCCTGTGTGTAACCCAGAAAGAAAACTAACTCATAAATAACTGAATGTCCAGAAACTAATGTTTTATACCCATGTTGAGATTCTGACAGATTTCACATTGATTAATGGAATCGCATAGCGAATTCAATTCAAATTCAGTTGCTTACGGTACGTACTTTCATCTTAAACATTCTTACAGATACTTATGGTCAGGGATCGGACCGAAGGTGTGAATTTACCTAAAGTTTGTAGTCGGACATGACAAGGAGCAGTTACAACCACTTGAGTTGAGTTGAAAAAATGACTGCACCTTTCAATTACAATCTGTATGAATGTTTTATTTACCTCGCTTGAATGATGTAAAGTACAATACTCAGTAATTTTTACAAAAAATTGAAAAATAAAAACCTTATGTTTTTTTTTGGGAATCAGCAGTTTGAATATGTTTATAGTTCGGTGTTTCAAATGTAAGGAACATGTAAAACTAATAAAAACAAAAAATAACTGGTTACACAAAAACCTGAAATTTAACAGGTTAAATTCAAACCGGTTCAACTAAGTGGTTGTAACTGCTCCTTGTTATGTCCGACTACAAACTTTAGGTAAATTCACACCTTCGATCCGATCCCTGCTTATGATACTTACGAATATGAATATTAAAATCGTTTCAAAAACCTATATACTATTGGACGTCATGAATCTGTTGACGTCTATGGACGTTGACTATATTGAATTTCTTGACTAGGCAACTTGTTGATATGAAATTAACACAACGTAGCATCACGCCTTTTCCCATCCGGCGTAGCAGAACTGTGCCCATATATTTAAATAAAGTCATGTAAAATGTGAAATCTGTCAATCTCAGTTGTTTTGTTTCGTTCTAACACGAGAACGAAAGTGACCTACTAAAACAAAAATAAAACATTCAAAGGTTCGCTGTGTGTAAACTTCAAAATAAAATTGTTTACATTTTTGTATCAAGGTGTTAGGTCGTACCACTATTTTAGTGATTCAAATTAGGTACGTAACCTGATCCGATGAATAACTATGACCGTCTTGTAGCAAGTATTGGTACTGTTAAAATACAGTTCATTCTGATGGTTGCTATGGTGATCACTTGTACGATAAATATATAAATAAATAAATAAATCGATGCTACTAACCGAAGGGAAGTTGATATTTTGACAGACTAGACATCTTAACTGTAACGGCATACGACGTCATGGTCCCAGGTCACTTTAATTCTCACAATGCGATGTTTTTAACCTCTAACTCAACTAACTGACACTCAAGGGTGCGGCGGAAAGCGTCGCCTGCGCAGACAAAGGCCGGAAACTTATCCATGTCCAGGTAAAATGCCACTTGTGTGGTTAAAATACTGCTCATAACACGTACTTTGCACCCGACTTATTTTACATAAGCCAGACCTTTTCACATAATACAGCACACCTTTTACATAAGCAAGAGCACATTTTTACACAAGCCAGCACATCTATGCTTTACAGTCTTCCGATCTTCTGGCACTTGAGTGACATTTACAGGGGGTGCTAGTTCTACGCAGCTCGCAAGGAACCTGTCATCAAGCATTAGTTCCACCTGTCACCGCGTGCCAGAAAATCTTTGGACAGCTGTACCGAGACGTCGACGTTATGGCTTGGTAATAGAGTCTAAAACAAATTGTTGTATTTTGGTTTGACATTCGAAAGCCTAATATATAGTACCTTATTCTTATTTCGTTGAATAGTAACAAGAAACACTTTTCACATTTAAAAACCGGGTAAAAGAACACTTCCTCTCTCTTTCGTGATAGATATTGTATGTATGTATTTTTGTTAATTTTGTATATATTTGCATATTGTGTATTTATTTAATATTTAGTATTATACTGTTTTATAAGTAGAAATCTATATTTATTCATACTTGTTATTAGTTTTAGTCATTTGTGCACTGACTTCCCTCTCTTTATCTGTTTTTTTCCTGTCATCCCTAGGTTTGCTGGAAGAAATCTCTTTTTAGAGATAAGCTAGCCTTTGTACATATCTTTCTGTAAATGTTACGTGTTTTTTATGTTTTTTTGTGCAATAAAGTATAAATAAAATGAAATGAAAGAAATTACTGACGAGTTATACAAATATTCTGGCCCTCGCTGATAATGCCACTGGGGCCTTTCATGGTTTAGATATTGTTTTATTTTTTGTATTTAAGACTGTCGTTAATGAATGAATGAAATTATTTTATTTTAGGCTTATAAAGCTATTATTTTTCGTAAATAAATAAATGTATCTCCTACCCAACATGGTTTGCTGGAAGAAATCTCTTATTAGAGATAAGCTCGCCTTTGTACATATTTTTTCTAAGTTAAGCTATTTTTTTACTGTCCTGTGAGTACAATAAAGAAATTACAAATTACAAGTATAAAGTTACACTTATTAATAGTGTATGTTTCGTTTTGACGCCTTACCACAGAAGAGATAATAGTACTCCGTACAGAACGGCCACTCCCTTCCCCGCGCTGATTCAGATACCGCACCCCACCCCTGGCGTCTAGGAACTGGTTGAAATATCAATAGACGCGGTTGAACGCCTGACGAGTGACCGCGCGTATACGGTGAATAATAACCGGTAATATAATATGGTGAAGTTTTGTGCATTATTTGTGTGTCTGTCGTCAACTAGAAACAGCAAAGACAGGAGATTATTTCGGTTCCCGACTGATGAAAGAAGGTAAGCAACAGCAACTCTATTGTTGTTCTTTTGAGAAATAAAAATTCTAATACCTTAACTCCCGGAATGTAACTTGGTCAGCGTTTGCTGTGTGTGTCTCGCTCTCTCACAAGGACAGACTTTGTGCGAGACAGAGACAGAGTTATATGTTTGTAGTACTTACTAGCTACTGACTACGATAATTGATAATAAGTCAGTGTCGTAATATTTTATTTTTAACCGACTTCAAAAAAGGAGAGGTTCTCTAAAGGTTCTCTTTCATATTTTATTTTCTAAGATACCTAGTACTAAACCTTCCGTAATACATAATTATATAATTATCAATAAAGTACATTTATTATAGGTATTCATTTCGTGCTATCCGTTGTTGGTGCGATTCAACAACGCGAACGAAGCACTTCGAGTTGAAAAGTAGGTAGTAGGTGGGTCAATCAACTATTTTACCCACACTTTGCTGTCCCCGACCATTTATTATTAAAATACGCTAAATGGTTAAATTTACACATTTTACGAATATAACAATAGTATCTAAGCTAGCAGGCACTACGGGGAACTTGATTACGTTCTCGAAGATCTTCGTTTGTGTTTTTTTTTGCTCACATGGCGCGGTATGGTGTCCTTTGATAGTGCCGTTGAGCTGCAGTCCTCGAAGAACTTTCAGAGAGAGTGCGTGCGTTGACAGAAAAGTGTGGGTTAAGTTGATTGACCCAAGTACGCACGCACTAACTTTGTCGCGGCGGCGGCGCGCCGCCATTAGCTGGGTCCACATATAGCGAGCTTCGGCCGGGTCTCGCTCGAACCCTGTAGTGGTTTGGTTGTTTTGAATCTCTCAGAGACTAGGTACCTACTTAACATAAAATTCGAATATTGTACAATCCTAACGATGTTTTTACATAGGTAGGTACCTACCTACAGTTCACGCCAAGTGTCTCTTACCTACTTCAGAATAAGTAATAGTAGGTAACAACAACATAACATAGCTTCACGCCTTTTCCCATAAGAGGTGGCAAAGGCACTGTGCCCACTTTTAGACAGTTATTCGATACCTACCTAACCTACTCTATTTTTGTAACTTAATGTATGAAGGATCAAAGTGAATATTAACATTTTTTAGGATTTCAATGAGAACCCGACTAGGTATGTTTAAACGGCAGCGCCCCTACAAAGTCACTTCATAATAATGCAAACGCTTGTGTTCGGGACAGTTAGGGTCGCGCCGTCGCCGTCGTTCGGTTCGCCCGACGCAAATCGCTGCATTTGCCGCGCTACCAGCCCTAGCAATATTTACGCACACATTTGCACGTATACAAACATCATTTAGTCATGTAGTAGTAATAGGTGCTTATTTTACGAGCGTTCTATGGAGTGTCCGAGGTGTGGCCTTACGTCAAAACGAAACATACACTATTTCGTAAAATTAACATTTTTTAATTAAGTTTAGAGCTTGTGGAATCAGTTTTGATTACAATATAAAAAATACCTAATCGTTTTGATTACAATATAAAAAATACCTAATCGTTTTGACTATAGCAATTCATAAAGAGATTAATCAACAAAAAATATTGCAATCAATACATGTTTTTACGGTATTATTATTTTATGCAGTTGTTGGTGTTGTATTAGGATTTCTATTATGACTCAAGTTTCAAGCTTCTTTCTTCAGCTTTATATGTGTACTGTGTCTATAATGCACTTTATAATGTATCCTTCACAGAGTAGCAATAATATTTTTCATTCTACTGTTTTTTAGCGCACAATTGAAAAAATAAATAAAAATGTAGTCCATTGTCCTCACCAATGGGCACCTTACATCTTACTAATGCAATTTCAACACACGCAATATTTAACACTTTCAGTTCGCGCACGTCTCTAGCCAGTAGCAGGCAGTCGCTGACGTCATACGCCTCGCCGACGGCCGAGCGGGCGGCGTCGCCCGAAGGGGGCGTCAAACGGGCCGCGTTCTTTGAGGTAAGACGGCTGTAGACGTTGTACAGCCTTCCAAAGATATTTTGGCGTGTGAGTGACGTTTACTACCCGTTCGATATAAGTTTGCCGGTGCGTGGAATGCGGTTGCCCTCCCCCAACCGCCAACCGCACCCCTGAGTCGCCCTATCCGCACACCGTTAGCAACGTCATCGCTGACGCGTCGCAGTACTCGCAGTCGGGAGGCGTGATATTTTTATTTATTTATGTGTATTTATTGAAATAAAAAACAAAGATTTTGAAATAATGGTTTATTTATAGCAAAGTTTGTACAATAAATTGGAAAAAAATCCATGACCCCTGATTCTAATTAGAATTTGGAATATACACTCGTAGGTAAGCCAAACTGGACTAAACTATTTTTATTGTTGTAGATTATTTAATATCGATCGAATGTGTTAAATATTGCCTAATAAAATGTTTTGTAAATGTGTAATATTTCTGCTAACCCTACCTCTGAGTGACGTCACATGGTCACCGGCAAACTTATAGCGAACGGGTAGTTACAATGGGAGCGCCACTTCTACGCAACTCCAACGAACCTGTCAAAATGCGTTAGTTCCACCTGTCACCGCAAGCCAAAAGATCGTTAGAAAGATCTGTGTAATGGGCTTTGTAAATTTGTAAATAGAGATTAAATGTGATATTTTATCGACTAGGTATCGATAATTTCAATAACTCGGGGTGTGTGGATTTTCTTTCATTAGATATTGCAAAATAATTAGGTCTACACTTCTATCGATTAGGATTGTTTAACTGATCAATTTGTGACGTGCGTTTATAAAAACTTTAAATAAAACATATTTCATGGCAGAAAATCACATTTCCAAGTTTACGTAATCATCGATAGTCTCGTTCATACACGTAAAATTAAGACGGCTATACACGTTAACAAGTTTTTTTATTCATGTTGGACATTACATAAACATTTAAGTAAAAAATTACATTTCATGCTACTGTGTAATATGCACCGAGTCCATTCCATTTAGATATTATTTTTCAGGTAAGTTCAGGCAGCAACAACCACTCTAGCACCTCACACCGCACAACCTTTCGTGTAGCCATAGCAGCATTAAAAAGAAAAACTGCCAGAAGATATAGAAACTTTTTAACCAAGAGGCAATGGGCTACGCTAACTCAGGCTTTTGAAAAGAGAAAAAAATCAAAAAATACTGCGCGTAAAATCGCAAGAGAAGAATTTGAGATTATCGGTCATTTGTTATTCGGAAGGAGTCGATATCATAATTATGATTCTGATGATGAAAAATTCTGGACTGCAAATTCACATCCGTTTGAGTCAGATATAGATTTAGCTAATTCTTCGAATGGCATAGAAAAAACTGATCAGAATATATCTGTGCAAATTAATGAAAAACACAGCGTCATCAAAGGAGGTGGCGAAGGCACAGACGCGCTTATGTTTAATAACTTGTCTATAATACCGTCCAAAGAACCTGTAGAGCATTTTCTTAATTCTACGACGACAAATGAAAAGCTTAGTAAAAATATTCCGGAGAAAACTACAGTTGAAAAAGTGGTGGCAGAAAATATCCAGCCCAATGTAGAATCCGCGACGTTTCAAAGTGTCAAAGGAGGATCCAAACATGATGTAAAAAAAGGAAATAGTATATCTGAGCGTATTGAAAAAGTTCGTAAAATCAAAGACGAATTTTCGTCCTATGCTTCCTCGTTGCGTAGTCTTAAAACCCATTATACTAAAGTTGTCGTCCAAAACTTAATCAATAATATCCTTTACAATGCATGGTTAGGTAAATAAAAATGCCCGCCAAAAAGTCACCGCAAAAATTTGGCGAGTACATATGAACATGGTTTGCTGGAAGAAATCTCTTATTAGAGATAAGCTCGCCTATGTACTTATTTTTTCTATGTTAAGCTATTTTTACTGTCATGTGAGTACAATAAAGAAATTACGAAAAAAAAATTCCGAACGTCAAGAAGATGATGATCAAAATTCAACTAACCAACGAATTGAATATTGTGCGAAAACTGCAAAAAATAAGCGACATGATCAACCAGCGACAAATCAACAACATAAACATTATGATCAACCAGCGGCAAATAAAAAACATAAATATTATGAACAACGAGCTATGAATCAACAACATGAGTATTATGTTCAACCAGCGACAAATCATCTACATAAATATTATAATCAACCAGCAATAGATCAATATGGATATTGTGATCAACCAAAAACAAATAAACAACATGAATATTATTATGAGCAACCCTCAATCAACGAAAAATATAAATGTTATGATTATAAACATGGATATTATGATCGACCGGCAACTGATCAGCAATATGAATGTCATGAACAACAAGCAACTGATAGACACCATGATTATTACGCTCAACAACCAACCAACCACAACCTTGATAATTATGATCAACTATCAACCTACCAATATGAAAAATATTACTATCAACGATCAACCTATTACACTAAACCACCAAACAACCAAAAACATGGATCTTATGATCAACAATATGGATATTATGATCAACAATCAACTACCAATAATCGCAAATATTACGATCGACAGTCCGCCAACCACAATCAAGCATATAATGACCCAAACCAACAAAAATATTACTATCCAACTGGTTATTATGCTTCGCAGAATAATTATCAATCAGGTGATTATTATTATGGTTAAAAGAAATATAAAAAGAGTCGGAGATACAAGTGAAAAGAAGAAAAGTGCAAAAATTACTTTCGTATAGCAGGTACCTTTTATTTATGTATGATGAATGCTTATTTTAAAATTATTGATCAAATTATTGCATGTGTACTTTCTATAATGTTAAACGCATGAAAAAACATTAAGTGAAATAATGAAATGAAATAATAATTTATTCAGAAAAATTATACATTTAAACTTGTTATTTACATTGTAAAGAACAAGGGATGATCTCTACTCCCTAAAAAAGGGCAAGCCCTGTGGCATAGGATGAGTAGATACTTCCCACCAGTAAATGACACAACAGTATTTGTACTTTTTTATAATGTTCGTTTTATTTTAAAATTAATATAATGTCGGCCATCAGTACATTGGCCCGATAAGATCAACTAGCTTGACTGCAAGTTAGATGTTATTTTGCTATGGAAGATATGCTTTTGTTTTTGACCACACGATTCATTTAAAATATTAATTATAGTAATTAATATCATTTAAAGTCCGTGAAGTAGGACATGCCTTTCACTATTAACTTCGACAACTTATCTGAAGTAAAATACTGCTGAAATCAGGGAGCACTTATCCAGTGGAGAGCGCATAGATACATTTTCCTTTGAAACACAACTCACCAATTTACGGGCGGCGGGGGACGAGCTAAGAGAGCTGTGATTGGTCAGCCGCTGCGAAACTGTCTGGCGGCCCGTCATTGTACATAGGTTGCGTATGCGAACGTTTGTTGAATACAACAAACGTTTGGCGAGCCGCATTCCCCCGCACGCAGGCGCAGTCAATTGTATATATATAGTCTCTGGCTGAAATCGACATTGAAACCGAGGAGCATTAGGATAACTTGTGCAGAAACTACAAAAACAATAAATAATAGTAATCCTCAGGTCTTGGATGTGTACTGTACATTTTGTGATGTCGCTGTTTCTGGACACCATGACACAGGGTATCCTAGTGTGGGGCCAGAAGCAATGTATTTATATTATACATTTGTTTAAATATTTTAACTATGCAGAAACTAAACGCGGATTTGGAATATATTAAATTTTGTGGGTAGTTGGAGAAATGGATTCGCTAAACAAACGATTCCCGAATGGTGTTTTGACATTTTTAATTATTTTGTCATCAGAAGAAGACGTTATTTCTTGATGATTTATATAATTTCATTTATTATCCATAAGTTAAATTCTTAATGTAAATATGACTCGTTAAAAAAAATCAGCCAACCCGAGAGAACACTCAAAATAATAATTCGCGTGATATATTTTAATCGTTGAACAAATAAACATATCCTATATATCTATATTATTCAAAATCAAAACAAAAACATGGATGTGCTCCTAAGACCGAAAGTGGACTACATAAAAAAGATAAACATAGGGTTTGCTGGTCGAACCTTGTTTACTTACCAAAGTGTTAGGTTAAGTGAAAATAATATTGAAAATAATGATGTGAACAGTGATTTAAGTGAAATAAGTAATAATAGTAATGATTCGACTACGCTGGACGGGTTTGCTATTAAAAAGGTACTTATAAAATGTCTTTTCTATTTGGTCAACAACGCAACATTTTGACAACATTAAAAATATTCGACAAAATTTGGTAATCCTATCAGGTATATTAAAGGGCTGCAGTAATTTGTCTGTACAAAGGTAGCATAATAAATAGCATAGAAATCTATATTTCATTATATTTTAGAGTAAAATATGTTTATTTTTTGCGGATTCCAGGAATTAAAATGTATAAACTATCGAAATATGATCTGTGCTGAAAACATGAAGAAAACGCTCTGTCTGACGTTTATCTCTCTGGTGGCGTCACACGCTCGTTTCTGACATCTGGCTTGACGGAAGCGGGCGTTCACTCACGAGCATGTGACGTCACGCGAGTCATGTGTCGGGCGCCATTAGAAATACAGTGTTTTTGGCGCGTTTTTTACAAATTCAACTATATTATTATTTTTTATTGAAACTACAGAAGATATCCCGGAAATATTAATGTAGTGCGCTTACAATGTAATAACATTTATTTTAAAACTACTTCCAAAATGAGGCCAATACCGTATTGTTTGTTTGCTTGTTTGTTTGTTTGTTTGTTTGTTTGTTTGTTTGTTTGTTTGTTTGTTTGTTTGTTTGTTTGTTTGTTTGTTTGTTTGTTTTGTTTTTCAAAAGTTGTTTATTGACATTAAAACACATAAATGCCTCAACAAAAACACCGTGATTGACGAGCAAAACATAACGTAAATATGTTTGCATGCTCATTTGCCTATAAAAACTATAAAACATGTATTCTGGAACTGGCGGGTCTAATGGGCCTATTAGACTTCGCTGTCGGCAGGGCCCTGTCTGACTCACTGTCTCCTTCTAGTCGTTCCATCAGAGTGAGATGTCTATACAAATAGTGCCCTGCCGACAGCGTAATGTAATAAGCTCTTAAGCTAATTAAATAAGTATCGTGTAATACGTATATATAAAATTTGAATAGTTACATTTTACTGCAGCACTACTGCACTATATTCAAATTGTTTATTGTGTTAAAAACTTTGGTTTAACCAAATCGCCTATTAAGGTTCGAGGTTAAAGAGCTCCGTAGTCTAGGGGTTGTACGCTCGCTTCTCACACACAAGGTGCAGGTTTGGATCCGGTGCTGACCACACTACAAGTCATGCGCACGCCGCCGAGCCGAACTCTCAATCCACATATAACGAATTGTAGAGGTTTGCCAAGCAAACGGTTGATCCATGACAGTTACATGCAATATTTGACATGACATACTTGACAAATATTGCATGTACTAATAGTGTGTTTTATTTCGTGTAATTTCCCATTCCAATAATTAAAAGGAAAATGTATTTTGAGCTATTTAAAACGGGAGGTCGGGGATGCCGATTGGCGTGGTGATGTCTGGAGAACTACTTTTACGACGGAATTTTGGGAGGGGAAGACCCACCCATTAGTTTTGTGGTGCATAGAGAGAAAAAAAATGAAGACGGGGGGTTATGATAGAGTTGGAAAAATATACCAGCTTTGTGGTACTCGAAGAACGATGGATGACGGGGGCTTGGGGTCAGAGCAAGTTATGGTTTACTGTTTGTTTTTTTTTTTCATCCAATTGAAATTGAAATTGAAATTGAAAAAGACTTTATTAGCACACATTAGGTAGGTACATACATTAAGTATATAGAACAGACAATGGATTATAACGTCTCATAGTGCTAATAGGACCCGGCTCAGCAATGCCGAGCTGAGATGGTCTCAGCTCAGCGCTGGTTTTCAGCCGGACCTTTAGAACACGGGGCTACCACATACACACATAATTTTGACAAAAGCGAAAAATAAAATTAAAAAAACAAATAGTTAAAAAACCAGCAAGAACAAATTATTCCAATGAACCCTTCAACGTGGCCAGACGTGGGCGAAGCCGCGGGTTAAAGCTAGTTACAAATAAAATTAATATGAACATGAATAAATGCCCGTGCCCCACGGCGGACACATTAATGGGCTACATTGAAAACCAAACGATTGTTCCAGACGGGCTTCGTGTCGAACTTGACCCCGCACTACACTCCCGGACAGAGCATCACCTCGCCGCAGCCCTCGGTCGAGGACAAGCTGCAGCAGCTGCAGCACGCGCAGGAGGTGAGCGAGCAACTTTAACAACGCATCCCATACTGCGTGGCAGATTACCCGAAGGGTGCAAAACGGGACCCTATTACTGAGACTTCGCTGTCTGTCCGTCCGTCCGTCCGTCCGTCTGTCTGTCTGTCACCAGGCTGTATCTCATGAACCGTGGTAGCTAGACAGTTGAAATTTTCACAGATGATGTATTTCTGTTGCCGCTATAACAACAAATACTAAAAATCAAAAGAAATTTAATATTAAGGGGGGCTCCCATACAACAAACGTGATTTTTTTGCTCATTTTTGCTCGATATTGATAATTAGTGGTAGCAGGTAGACGCTTAAAATGTTCACAATATATTGAGTAAGTTTATGTTAAGTATTATGTTCACATTATATTATTTACTTAAATAATAAATAATTAAATTAAAATTAAATTAATATTTAGGGGGGGCTCCCATACATTTTTTTTTTGCGGTTTTTTATAGATAATGGTACGGAACCCTTCGTGCGCGAGTCCGACTCGCACTTGGCCGGTTATTTTAAATATATGATTGTATGTTCCCCGATTGCGCCTAGGCGAATGGACCGATTTGGAAAATTATTTTTTTGTTTGAAAGGGTTCACCTTCCCATTGGTCCCATTGACACCAGGTCAGGATCTGATGATGGGATCCTGGAGAAATCGAGGGAACTCTTCAAATATTATAGGCAGACCTATAGTGATTTTTGTGTTTTTCATAATAACTCGCGCATTTACTCACGGTAAGCATAATATTGTGATGCGGACGGAACTGCTGATGAAGACACAAATACAATCTACTATGCGTGGCTGACGGGCAACGTATAGTATGTTTTTCTCCCCCTGCGCTCCTCGGTGAGCACCATACTATGTGCCAAAACTAGTATTTTGATATTTCGTACAAGCGTGATATTTTGTACAAGCGTGATATTTTGTACAAGCGTGATATTTTGTACAAGCGTGATATTTTGTTCAAGCGTTGTATTTTATACAAGCGTGATATTTTGTACAAGCGTGATATTTTGTACAAGTGTGATATTTTGTTCAAGCGTTGTATTTTGTACAAGCGTGATATTTTGTACAAGCGTGATATTTTGTTCAAGCGTTGTATTTTGTACAAGCGTGATATTTTGTACAAGCTTGATATTTTGTACAAGCGTGATATTTTGTTCAAGCGTTGTATTTTGTACAAGCGTGATATTTTGTACAAGCGTGATATTTTGTATCTGTACAGGGTGTAACAGAAAGGGGTGTACAAGCCGAAAGAGGGTTGTTAGGGACATATTCTGAACAGCTTTTACTATGGGACCGACTTGATCAGAGCAAGTTTAATTTTAATAACTCAGTAAATTTCGGGCCCAGCGCTCAGCTGATCTGATTGGCGCGGCGGATTGAAAAATAAAGTTGCTCTGATCAACTCGGTCCCATAGTGAAAGTTGTTCAGAATGATGTCCCTAACAACCCACTTTCGGCTTGTACACCCCTTTCTATTACACCCAGTATTTTGTACAAGCGTGGTATTTTGTACCTGTATTATTAATTGACCATGAAATATTTTCAGATAACCAGCCTCAAAACTGAAGTGGAGGACTTGAAAGAGAAACTGGAAACTTTGAAAGTGAAGCGCGCAGAAGACAGGTAAATAGCTTTTAAAACTTGTCTAAGATGGCGCCTTAGGCAAAAACAGCCTTTAGCAAAACACAAATCGCTCGGAATGACGAGTATTATTGCTGTACGTTTTTTCACTAGCTTGTTTATCACGAGTGTCAGCGTGACTTTGCTTTCCCATAAACGTTTTTTTTTTAAATTCAATTAGAATTTGAAGTTGAAAATCGTGCAGTTTGGACGAACGAGCCAGTATACAGAGCGTTGTTACGATTCAACAGAGAGAAGCTAAAAGAGCTGGAGCGAGTGCGGTTGCAGCTGGAGCAGGCGAATGAGTTCAAGACGAGGATCATGGAGTCACAGGCGTCGCTGCAGAGAGACCTGCAACGCGCCAAGCAGCAGGTAAGAGTTGCAGCTGGAGCAGGCGAATGAGTTCAAGACGAGGATCATGGAGTCACAGGCGTCGCTGCAGAGAGACCTGCAACGCGCCAAGCAGCAGGTAAGAGTTGCAGCTGGAGCAGACGAACGAGTTCAAGACGAGGGTCATGGAGTCACAGGCGTCGCTGCAGAGAGACCTGCAACGCGCCAAGCAGCAGGTAAGAGTTGCAGCTGGAGCAGACGAACGAGTTCAAGACGAGGGTCATGGAGTCACAGGCGTCGCTGCAGAGAGACCTGCAACGCGCCAAGCAGCAGGTAAGATTTCAGATTTCAGATTCTTTATTGTGGAACGTAGTTAAGTTTAGATGTTACATATAAGTTTTGATCTGACGTCCAGCCGTTAGGCATACTTACAAAAACACAAGTTAAGGAAAGAAGTACCTAACATAATTAAACAACAGTTGAGTCATAAAGGCAATTACAATTAAGAGTTTATCGGAATCCGTTCAGCCGTACTTAAACCGTGTAAAACTGTAAATAAATGACTAGAGTACATTGTATTTAAACTGAATTGTCTCAGAAACGATAGAGAAACGGTACGACATTTTGTCAAAGAATGTTTGTTGTTTGTGATTAAACTTCTATGGACGTATGTTTTATGATTATTTTTATTATTAATCGTTTATTGCAGGTATAAAAGCCCATTGAATAAATTACACAGTTCAAACATGTCAATATTAAAATAAAAAGAAAATTCAAATAAATACATTACAAAATAAAAATGTAGAAACAATAATAATAATAAAAGATATTTAAACTCACAGATATTGACACAATTATAGTCTAATCGTGATAAGAATGCAGTAAAGTAATCACTGTCCGGCGGCTTAGCCACGCCCGTAACCAATCAAATCGTTTCCAATTATCAAGCCAAGTTCACAGTGACCAGTTGAAGGCAAACTTTCGAACGCGAAGGTTGCGTCCTGTCCTGTGAGTGTGTGTTAACAGATTTAAATTTAAATTTCACTGCATTCTTATCACGAATAGACTATGACGGTATTATTTATTCATTTAAAGGTGTACATGAAATACCGAAATTTTAGGGTATGGTCGCCTGCGCCTAAAAGTATACAAACAGTATAAGCGGGATTCACTCATTAATATGACCTGCCCGTATACTTTTAGACGTAGGCGACCGTATATACAAGAGGTTTCAAGTATACAGAAATGTTTGCAGCTCTTTATAGTTTTTGAGCAACACCTAATGTGTTGTGCATTTGCAGGTGCGCGAGGCTCAGGAGGCTCTGGAGACACACAACGACGAGACCTCAGAGCTGCAGGAGGCGGCGGAGATGGCAGCACTGGACAAGGAGATGGCGGAGGAAAGGTGAAGGATAGGCGTACCCTGTAGGTTTTGCGACTCCAAGAAACGCCAGCGCCACCAAGCGGGAACAAACGCGGAAACACCTGCCAATGCCTACTGTATCGAATCATTAGGGATCATTCAACAATTACAACAACAGCAACAACTTCTCGACAACCTCGCCTTAGCTGGCTGGACTCAGTATAGTAGTATATTGAACGGCAACAACAGGCAGCTTGATCTTGTTTTTAGCGATACTGAGGCAAGTGTAGTCCGCGCGCCTGACCCCCTCACACGGGAGGATATGCCGCATCACCCAGCGTTGGAGATAGAATTACTAAATTTCGGAATCAAATTCATGCGCTGTCCTCCTAGAAAAGTGTTTAGGTTCAAGAAAGGCGACTATGGGGAGATATTGCGGGAGCTCTCTTATGTTGACTGGTACACTCTTTTTAAAGACAAACATCTCGACCTAGCCGTTGAATCGTTCTATTCAATGCTTGACACTGTTATTAATAAATATGTACCCTTTATTTTTAGCACTCCTGATAATTACCCTATTTGGTACTCTAAACCACTCCTACATATTATCAAGGAAAAAGACAAATTTCATTCTTTGTGGAAGAAGAATGGTAACCCTCGGGATTACGAATCCTTTACTTTACTTAGAAAGAGACAGAAGAGAATGCAGAGACGTTGCTGGAACAATTATATCGCGAAATGCGGCGCTGCCATCACGCATGATCCGAAAAGGTTCTGGCGTTACGCTAAGGACATGCGTCGAGATAACGGGCTGCCAGAACGAATATCATTCAACTCTCGTACTTCCAACAATGGAGAGGAAGCTTGCGAAGTCTTCTTGGAATATTTTTCGTCGGTCTATGCTGACATAGGCAATCGCCCCTTACCACCACTCTCAGCTCTAAATTCGGTCAGCAATGTGGGTGATATAGAATTATCTACGAACTTGGTTCATAAATATTTGAATAAAATCAACACCAATAAGGGCGCGGGTCACGACGGAATTCCACCAATTTTCACTCGTCTTTGCGCGGACCAACTTGCACTTCCACTTTACATTATTTTCCAAAGATCGCTTACTGAAAATATTTTCCCAATCCAATGGAAGAAGGCATTCATTGTCCCGATCCACAAGGGGGGTTCTAAAATAATCGCGGATAACTACCGCCCAGTATCTGTGTTGCCAGTGTTCAGCAAACTTTTTGAACTTATTGTCCACGACCAAATCTACCCAATTGTAGCTCGTAGCATCCCAGCGGAACAGCATGGGTTCATGCGGAAGCGTTCTACCGTCTCAAACCTCGTAGAGTTCGTGGACTCGGTTGCGGGTCATATGGATAATGGTCTTCAAGTAGATGCCGTGTACACCGATTACTCTAAATGTTTTGATAGACTTAGACACGATGTCATTTTGTTTAGACTTTCTGAAATCGGTGTGCACGGTGATCTCCTCAGATGGTTTGAATCCTATCTCAGAAATCGTAGTCAGGCAGTTCGTGTTGGTCCCCACCTTTCCCGCTTTGCTCCGATCCCCTCAGGTGTGCCACAAGGCTCACATCTCGGTCCGCTCCTCTTCAACGTCTGCCTGTACGACATTGCGTCGTGCTTTAAATTCGCTCGTTTTCTTATGTACGCCGATGACACCAAAGTTTTTATGCCTATCAGGGACGTGACAGACTGTCACAATCTCCAGGAAGACCTGCACAGACTCTGTGATTACTGCCAGCGTAATAGCCTGGATCTTAACACAAAAAAATGTCATTCCCTCACATTCTCGAGAAAACGGTCCGACTTTCAATTTAATTATATTTTAAATAATCAGCAGATCAAGAGGGTTTTTCTTATTAGAGATCTCGGCGTGATCTTGGATAGCAAACTCACTTTTGTGCCTCATTACGAACATATCACTTTAAAAGCATCCAAAATGCTGGGATTCATCTATCGAGCGTCCAAACCTCTGCAGTCGGCCCTGGCCTTCAAACAGCTGTATTTTGCCTATGTTCGCACTGTGCTGGAGTACGCCTCGCCAGTCTGGTCTCCTGTATACTCCACACACAGCGACAGACTCGAGTCTGTCCAGAACAAGTTTACCAGACAGCTGCGTCATCTCTACCCCAATAGTTGTGAGTACAGATCGCGTGAGCGAGGTTTGGTGTCGTTAGCGGACAGAAGACTTTTCGCGGATGCGAAGCTGCTTCACGATGTGATTCACTCAGGCATCGACAGTAGCGAACTGGTGAGTAAAGTGCTGCTTCGGGTCGCTCCCGCGCGTTTGCGACGGCACGGGCGAGTGCCTGCAGTGCTTCAGCATTCGCGCACGCGCGCCAACTATGCCACTTGCTCACCCCTAAACAGGAGCATTGACACATTTGTAAGCCGTTTCTCGGAGCTTGACATTTTTCTCCTAAATCGCCGCACCCATTTCTCATCGCAAGTCAGACGACACATCGATGCACTTACGTCGACCTAATATATAACGTGTTTACACACGTTATAGATTCGTCACTTTTAAAATTCCCATCGGAACATCACACACGAGCAAACACGGTCACCCAACATACATACACACACACACTCACACGCACCGTTCAACACGCAGTTCACCACTCAACTCACTCATTCATTAACGTAATCTTTATTCATAATTGTTTGCTTTGTATTCTACCTAATGGTTAACGACACTTTATTTTAAGTTTTTGAAGGGTCTTGTTTCGTTATTGGCATTTCACAATTTGTTTTAATATGTTTTCATTTTACGTTGTAAACTGCTGTGAAACAACAAATAATATATAAATAAATAAATAAATAAATAAATAAATTACGTGATCACCGGAAGGGGTAGGGGTCGGGTGCTTGTATATACATCGGATTATTTGGGGGGGGGGGGGGAAGAATCAATGATTACGTCATCTGCGCTTCGTTTCCGAAAATAAATTATATTTAAATATTTACGTCCAATTTTGAAGTTTATTACTGGTAACACTTACTATTAGATAGATGAAACGGGATTTCCGGGATTTTAAGCACGGACGAAGATTACGTAATCAAGGCGAGTGGGGGGTTTAAAAACAAAACATTACGCTGTGATCACATAACGGGGGGGGGGGGGGGTAAAAAAATCCAAAAATGATCACGTAATTGTTGAACGATCCCTTATTATAAATCCCCTAAATTAAGTCTACTACCATATACAGAAATACGCATTACAATCCCGCTATTCCTTGTTCAGCAGATAACTTTCGACCGGCTGAACCGATTTCAACAAAACATATCTAAGAACCATCACAGGGGAGACTACTACCATTTACAGAAATTTCATAATTTCTTTATTGCACACAAACAGTTACATAGGACAGTAAAAAACATAGAAAACGTGTACAAAGGCGAGCTTATCTCTAATAAGAGATCTCTTCCAGCAAACCAAATAGGGATGAGACAGGTGGATTGCAGACAGACAGAAATCCGCATTAAAATCCCGTTTGATCTATAGAGTGCCAAATACAGGCGGACAGATCGACAGACCGACAGACTTATAACACCCGTCTTTTGGCCTTCGGGGGTTAAATTTTTTTGTTTTGTTCTATCCCCAGAGCGGAGTCACTACAAATGGAGCTGGAGCAATGTCGAGAGAAATTGGAAGAGGCTACCTTGGACCTGCAGCTGATGAAGGCAGAGATGGAGGCCGGCGGGAACATACGTGAGTTGGGTTGGTCGGGTGGGTCGGGTGGGTTGTGTGTGTTGATTAGGTCGGTTGGGGGCGGAGATGGAGGTAGGTGGGAACAAACATACGTAAATTGGGGGCAGTCGGTCGGGTGGGTCGGTTGGGAGTGGGGAGATGTAGGAACAATCGTGACTTGAGGTAATTCTATTTAAAGTCGATTGGGTCGGCTTTGGGGGATTTAGAATTTTTCAGGATAAAATACAGAATTGATAGCCAGGTAGCCCGCTGGTTCCTGGGTCTCACGAAAAATATTCGTAAAACGGGCCCATTCAGACTATGTCTTTGCTGACACTATGGGGCTTCGTTAGAGGTCCAATGAAAACCAAAATCCGGTATACGGACTTTAATTTTAGTAATTTTGCAAATTTTGAGACAGGAGACGTGGAAACGAAAAGAAATCCAAAAAGTGTGTGTACAAAAATAATATGAAGGTAGAACGGGCAGCATACTGCGCGTTACGTCTAACTTTGATGCGCCTGTGATTCTGTTATAGCAATTGTGCAGCCGCGTCGCGTCGCAATGTCTTCTAGGCAGGCGCCTAGACAGACTAAAATGTCTGAAACGCCGCAACCATCAACCAAATAGGGTCGATTTCCTAAAACTTCCTGACTTGCACCAAATAAAACTCACGAGCACAATATAAACGTGTAAAAATATGTACAAAGGCGAGCTTATCAGCTTCTTTTCACACCTGGCCCCGACAAATTGTTAACGTGGGATCTTTTGTGTGATCCTGCAGCCATGGCACCCCCTTATTGGGATTTAAGCAGTGAGTATATGGCGCAGTTCTCATTATGGCCACAGTCAGCGGCCGACTGTTCCACTTCCATGTGAAGAGACGCCGCTAACTGGCGGTGTGTTTATATGGAATCGTAACAGTCGGCGTTGACTACAGCAGTCGTAAGAACAGCCCGTTTGAACTATAAGGAAAACTAAATGAAATTCAGCGACCAATTAAAAATGTATCGACACTCTTTATCGATACCTCTTTTAACCTGTATTGCTTGTGGGTAGACAATTTTGATTAAAACATTATTTATGTCTTAACGCGAGCGAGCCGATTAAACCGTTCTACTGTAACGCCTTTAGTAATAAAAAGTTGTGCAGGCTGTATATGGATGGCGGAGCGGGACAGAGCTATAGGTACTATACTATAATATTATACTAATACAGATAGACCACCTACAACAAAATATGACACAACGTAAACTGAGATGCTACGGAAGCTTCTTTAGTTCGAGGCCATTATCGCACCATCGAAAAATTGTAAATACCACGAGATGGCACTAAGATATATGGGATTTATTCTAAGATTAGCGCCACCTAGAAGTATGTTAACTGAAACCATGGCGTATAAAGCACAAATTCTACTCCTCACGCCATCTCTCTTTTACGAAGGGTAACTAATTCTAATTTGTATGGGATGAGCACCCTGTGATAGCACTATCCCCCTCCGCCACCAGTATTATACCTTGCTCATTAACTACTAGTATGTGGGCTATACAGGGTGTAACAGAAAGGTGTAGTCATATTTTAGCAACTTTCACTATGAAACCGATTTGATCAGAGCAACTTTAATTTTCACTTCTCTATAAAAATCAGCTGACCGCCCGGACCAAAACGTGTGGAGCAATTAAAAATAAAGTTGCTCCGATCAAATCGGTTTCATAGTGAAAGTTGCTCAGAATGATCTCCCTAACAACCCCCTTCCATGTGACTACACCCTTCTGTTACACCCTGTATAGCAGAAATCTATAACGATGACGTCATTTTGGTCAGAATTGTTTGCTAACTGCATACTTGTATTCTTACCTAACCACAAACGTGTAAAATGCTAGCTGTCTCTGTCTATCTGGACCCAATAGGCTTGTGGCCAATAAATCCAGGAACAAGTCCTAAGTTGAAGCATTATGTACAAAATGGCTTGACATTCTCAGAATTGTATATTTCCAGCAGATATATTTTATAAAGTCCATTTTTGTGCAAAGAAAAGTCTGCACTGATGGCACTTTTACATGACGTCATTCTGTTGTTATTTCATAGAACTCAGGAACAAAAGCTCCGTTTTGACAGTTCATAAAAAGTATCTATTTTGACTTGACAGGCCACAAGCCTATTTTAAATAACCACTCAACGGTCCGTCCAAAGTCCGCGGCGCGCGATTTTCAACCTACCCACATTGAGATAAAGTTCAAAACCTATTAAAAAATAGAACAATAGATTTGGGTTTTTTGGGAACGCTGGACGGTTCCGTAGACGAGACAGTCGCGTTTATGATCAGGTTTCTAAAGTGCTAATCAATATATGCAAAGACACGCACACGCTGGGACCCTATTGTTTTTTGTTTTTTTTTTTCGAAATATTTGTTTTATAGTATATTTATTTTCTTTCTATATTTTATCTGGCAGCCGCTTATATATTTGCTTATTATATATTTATTCTCTTTTCTATAGAACTACATAAACGTCTGAAGTGTGTACGTATAATATATTATTTTTATTGGAGAGAGTTTTAATTTGAGACGTGCTTTCAAACCCATTACATTTTATTTTCAAATATTCATGTAAACATTTCAAATCATTTCATAAAATATATTGACATATATTTATGTACTTATCTGTTTGCATATGTTTTTAATATTATGTAGTAAAAGTATATGTTTTTCTATCATGTTCTAGCTTGAATCATATCTTGATGCATTCACTGCTTCATTACAAGTCTAAACACAAAATAAATCCATAATTATTACTATATTCAATAAAAGTGCATATTGAAGAAATGACTTTAAACGAAATACTTGTAATGACAAATGTTACATGTAATTTGAATGTTGTTGTTACTAAACAGTGAATGTTTTGAGTCTTTGTGTATGTTTATTGCATGTTATTTTCAGTTATTTTTGTTATGTGTTTTGTGTACTGGGCTCCCTGGACATGACATCCGCGACTTGACAAAACTTGACTAGAAAAAATTCTGTAAATCAAAAATAATTTTCAAAAAACCGCTTTGAAATCCGTCCACTCGTTTGACTGCTAACGCCATGGACAGACACACACTCAGACAGCCGATATGTGAAACCTTTAACAAAATGACTGGGTATTATAACTGGATAATTACCCGACTTGGGTAATGGTAACTAGACTCGGGTAAAAATGACTGGGTATTAACCGGATTCGGATAAAAACAAATGAGTATTTACCAGACTCGGGTAAAAACTAGTTCTTAACCAGATTCGGGAATTCAATACAATAGCGCCTGACATTTTTTAATAGCAAGATACGACTGCCGCGAGATTGAAGGTATTGCCGTTTTAGGCACAGACGACGATGGTTCGAAAGCTGTGCGAGTCCGACCCGCACTTGACCATTATTTTTGTCCTATCCCGAAACGACTTTGACCTTGACCCTGACCCTGACCCGACCCGTGGAGCCCCACCCCCCACCCCCCGTCACCCGCGGCGCGTGTCCTCACAGAGCACCCGTACGCAGCCGGCGACGGTGGTGGCGGCGGCTACGAGACGCGGCAACTGCAGCAGCAGAACTCGCGGCTGCGCGACACGCTGCTGCGCCTGCGCGACATGGCTGCCAGCGACAAGCATCAGTACCAGCGCATGCAGAAGGTGACTGTAACATTGGCCCCACACTAGGATACTCGGTGTCGTGGGAATCGAAGACGTCACAAACCTGTAACTGTAAGACAGAGGGTCAAAATCCAATTAAGTTTACCAAATAAAGTTTACATAGACTTGAACTGCACATGAGATAGGAGAAAGAATGTGTCGCCACTGTTTCGACGCTAAAACTGGTAGTCAGCACAGTTTTCACACAGTCGCGCACAGAAAGTGACATCCACCTTGGTACCAATACCAACAAATTCGAACAAGGGCGTTTTTTGCTCACAAAACAGTAAGAAGTTTAGTTCGGGAAGGCGGATTCGTACAATGATGGTACTGCCTGCGATTCCGAAGGCGACACGAACTATACTAACTAAACTAATTAAAATTAGTTTGTTTGAAAATGGAATCTGTGGCCACCGCGCAAGAGCTGTCTGATTTGAAGGTTGTCAGTTTAGTGCCTTTAGTTTTTAGGGTACCGTACCCGAAGGGTGCCAAACGGGACCCTATTACTGAGACTTCGCTGTCCGTCTGTCCGTCCGTCCGTCCGTCCGTCCGTCCGTCCTGTCTGTCACCGGGTCCGTCTGCACGAACCGTAATAGCTAGAAAGCTGAAATTTTCACAGAATGTGTATATCTGTTGCCGCACCAACCACAAATACTGAAATACGAGAGATATTGCAAATTAAAGGGGGCCCCGATACAAGAGACGTGTTTAGATACACTTACGCATTTTAAAATGGAGATCTTGACTGAAACTGTTTATTTATTGTCATAGCAACCATGTCATAGACACATATTACTACACATTTAAATATGATAGCATATTTCGCGTCAACCCACATGGTTGTGGTTAGCCGGTGCGGTATGATGTAGACTCTCAATCCGGAGGTCGTCGGTTCAAATCTCGTGAAGGCATAAACTTTTTAAATTTTCTTTTTGTTTATTTTTTTATTGTTTTGAGTGCTTTTGATTTGTTGTACGATGGTACGGTACCCTTCGTGTGCCATACCGACCCGCACTTAACCGATTATTTTATTTTTATTTATTTATACTTTATTGCACAAAAACAGAGTACAGACACTTAATAATGAAAAAAACATGTACAAAGGCGAGCTTATCTCTAATAAGAGATCTCTAGTTCCTCTAGTTTAGTGGTTTTGACACCTCAAGAATAGCCCACAATGACTATAGTTTATCGCGGGCTGACTGTCCGCCACTCGACGACTATGAATTGCGCCTCGCCAAAACGTCACGCTGTTGGGAGCAAAAATACAATGATGGTAATAAGCAACTTGATATTTCAGGACCTGGAGCAAAGCAGGTCCGAGGTGGCGGAGCTGTCTCGCACGAAGGAGAAGCTCTCGGCCAGGGTCGATGAGCTGGAGGCTCAGGTCGCGGACCTGCAGGAGCAGGTATGCAGGTGTACACGCAGACACACAGACACGTTTTGGTCCAAGAACTGTAAAAGTCAAAAGTATTTTTTTTATATTTTTTTTTTCATAAAATCATGCAGATTGCTTAGTCAACGTCAATATAAATTAATATTTTTGTATAAGCAAAGAAGGGCAAGAAACTCCCCGTACCTCTTTTAAAATATGTGACTGCCTTAAAAAATACAATTTTATGTATTTCTATTTAAGTCTAAGGAAATACACCGAAGAGAGACGTACTGACTCAGTCCATCGCCCCTCTTTGGATTTCTGTGCGCCGAGATGGTAAAGACCACGCAGTTTTGTCATCTAAATATTCTTTTACGCTGTAATGAGACTAGACGGTTTTTGACATAGTTTTTAAACCTCCTTTCTGGTAGGTCCTTTGCTACGTTAGGTATTTTATTATAAAAACTAACACACACTCCCATAAAAGAATTAGCAACCTTACTGAGTCTGAACGCGGGCATAGCAATCTTATTTCTATTTCTAGTGCTAATACTATGATTGTGATCTAAAGTCAACCTATGTTTTTTCTGGTGTACATGATATTTTGCATAACGTTATGTAACCAGAAATATGTTCTGCTTTACGTTTTCTAGAAATAGGTTATTTTATAAGAGGCTCCAAATACACCAGCGCCGCTAATCGCGAACAATGGCGGACGTATCCGCCATTGTAACTTATTAGACAGATAACATAAGAATAAGATAAGCGTTTATTAGACACAATACACAAAACTGAAACACAGTTTATAGAAGAAGTTCAAAGTTTTTAATCATTCATTCATTCATTCATTCATTCATTTATGCATTCAGAAATTTCTTTATTGCACACAATTAGTTGAAATAAAACAAAAGTAAACAAAGGCGAGCTTATCAGAGCATTCATTTAGAGTCAGAGAGCACTTATCCAGTGGAGAGCGCATAGATACATTTTCCTTTGAAACACAACTCACCAATTTACGGGCGGCGGGGGACGAGGTAAGAGAGCTGTGATTGGTCAGCCGCTGCGAAACTGTCTGGCGGTCCGTCATCGTACATAGGTTGCGTATGCGAACGTTTGTTGAATACAACAAACGTTTGGCGAGCCGCATTCCCCCGCAGGCGCAGTCAATTGTATATATAGTCTCTGTTCAAAGTCCATAGGTTCAAAAGGGATAGTTTCCAGGCCTCCGATTCTCGCGCTATCGAGATCATCTCCCCAGTCGAGATATCGGTTTTGATATCGCCTAATGGCCGATCCCAATAACCTATCTCTATCCGTGATCTGCAGATTACGCGTTAAATTTGACAGTTGCGCTATGGGATTTATGCCAAAATTGACACTAGCAATCTCAAATCTGCAGATTATGGATAGAAGATAGGTTATTAATTTCGGCCGTTAATCTGTCGAAACCGATCTCGATTTATATTTATTTCGATCGAAAACGGGTCGAGATATCTCGGTTGGTCGAAAGGCTAGTCGTAAGAATAGCTTTTTCTTGTTTTTAATAGACATTTCGGTATCTCAAAATCGTTATTTCGACCATGGACATGATCTCGCTAGCGCCAGAGTCACCCCGCAAAGCTGTAAAACCCGGTTGAGATTTTTCGCAATTCCAATTAAATGTCAATAATTTGCAGGTGGACGCGGCCCTCGGCGCTGAAGAGATGGTGGAACAGCTGGCTGATCGCAAGATGTCTCTGGAGGAGCAGGTGGAACAGCTGAAGCAGGACGTGTCAGAGCTGGAAGCGTTGCAGGTTCGAATACAGACTTGAGTTCGAATACGAGCTGTAAATAGATGGATAGTTTGCACGGGGCAATTATATGATGATCGACTCCCTCGGGAGTAGAGTAAAAGGGCTGAGTGCGCGCAGATACTAAACTGATTTAATTATTATAAGTACTTAGCTTATACCACTCCTCGGACACTCTATAGAGTGCTCGTAAAATAATCACCTATTACTACTACATAACCAAATGATGTTTGTATACGTGCAAATGTGTGCGTAAACTTTGCTAGGGCTGGTGGCGCGGCAAATGCAGCGATATTAAAGTATACGCGTCGTCACTCGTCAGACGTTCAGCCCTGTCTATTGATCCTTTAACCAATCTTTTGACGCCAGGGGTGGGGTGCGGTATCTGAATCAGCGCGGGGAAGGGAGTGGCCGTTCTGTACGGAGTACTATTATCTCTTCTGTGCTTACACATAAACTCACGTGGTAAAAATATAAATCCTTATCTGTGGCGGTTGACATGTCTAAGGGCCGCCACATACAGTCGGTTTTCCAATTCGGAATTCCGTAACGGAATTATCCCGAACGCAGTGAACTCATACAAATCTATGCATCTACCACATACATACGGAAGTTTTCCGTTCGGAATTTTTGCGGATTCGTATGGGATCGAATCCCGTTTCGGAATTCCGGATCGGAAAAATTCCGGCTGTATCCGGCCTTATCGATAAATCTAAATATGTCTAAATACTACGTGAATATATGGCTAACAATGTCGATCGGCACAGATAGATATATACAGGTAATCCATTTATTTACTATTAAAATACACACAAATAATACACGTACATACAAATAATACAGATTCTATAAAGATAGAAACTATACATGTGCATTACGGACGGATGTAGTGCCTAAACTATACATGTGCATTACGGACGGATGTGGTGCCTAAACTATACATGTGCATTACGGACGGATGTGGTGCCTAAACTATACATGTGCATTACGGACGGATGTAGTGCCTAAACTATACATGTGCATTACGGACGGATGTGGTGCCTAAACTATACATGTGCATTACGGACGGATGTATAGTGCCTAAACTATACATGTGCATTACGGACGGATGTAGTGCCTAAACTATACATGTGCATTACGGACGGATGTAGTGCCTAAACTATACATGTGCATTACGGACGGATGTAGTGCCTAAACTATACATGTGCATTACGGACGGATGTAGTGCCTAAACTATACATGTGCATTACGGACGGATGTAGTGCCTAAACTATACATGTGCATTACGGACGGATGTAGTGCCTAAACTATACATGTGCATTACGGACGGATGTAGTGCCTAAACTATACATGTGCATTACGGACGGATGTAGTGCCTAAACTATACATGTGCATTACGGACGGATGTAGTGCCTAAACTATACATGTGCATTTACGGACGGATGTAGTGCCTAAACTATACATGTGCATTACGGACGGATGTAGTGCCTAAACTATACATGTGCATTACGTACGGATGTGGTGCCTAAACTATACATGTGCATTACGGACGGATGTAGTGCCTAAACTATACATGTGCATTACGGACGGATGTAGTGCCTAAACTATACATGTGCATTACGGACGGATGTAGTGCCTAAACTATACATGTGCATTACGGACGGATGTAGTGCCTAAACTATACATGTGCATTACGGACGGATGTAGTGCCTAAACTATACATGTGCATTACGGACGGATGTAGTGCCTAAACTATACATGTGCATTTACGGACGGATGTAGTGCCTAAACTACCATAGAAATTGTATACTACGAATATACGCCGAACCGTATTTTCCGTGTGTTCCCAGTATGTCACACCACCTTTTGTTACACTGTTACATACTGGGACTTTTTTTTTTCACTTTTTTCGCATTATGTCACACCTGTAACATGCTGGGAATTTTCAAGGGAATTTTCAAAAAATTCGAGTGCCAGTTTGTCACCCTCTAAAATCTCATTAAGATACAGGTGTGACGTAATAGAAAAAAAAGTGAAAAAAAGTCCCAGTATGTAACAGTGTAACAAAAGTGGTGTGACATACTGGGAACACACGGTATTTACAGATCAAAAACTTAACTTAACTTATTTTATTTTATTTTTATTACATCAACAAAAATCCACAGCCATGCTTACATGTAATCTTAAGAAATGATCTTATAAGCGGCCAAGTGCGAGTCAGACTCGCGCACGAAGGGTTCCGTACCATTATCTATAAAAAACCGCTAAAAAACACGTTAATTGTATGGGAGCCCCCTTTATATTAAATTTATTTTGTTTTTAGTATTTGTTGTTATAGCGGGAACAGAAATACGTCATCTGTGAAAATATCAACTGTCTAGCTACCACGGTTCATGAGATACGGCCTGGTGACAGACAGACGGACGGACGGACGGATATCTTGAGATTTTAAGGTACTTTCCCTCCAGGGCCCATTCGTTTGTTCCACCCTGTATATGTGTGATCTGTAACTGTATTTTTCATGAAATACCCAAAAAGTTTTGTTCCAATTATCATCTTATGTCAGAATAACTTTGTAGCTAGTTGAAAAATAACATTTGAATTGATTCAAAGCTTGCCGCGCTTTTAGGGCCTTTAGTACCTACTAAACGCCGCCGTAAGCAGCACTGTCTACAACCTACTCCTACTGGAAAACGTGAGACACCCATCTACAATTTCCGTACAATGAGGTTCACTCACTCATTATGTCAATGTCATGCAGACTGCAAAACATCATTTCAACGCACCAAAGAGTATTTAATTAAAACATCACTGGCAGCCAAACTTGAAGTGGCCAAAAGGAAAAAATTAATTTCTGTGCTCTGAGTTTGTATGAAAACAAAAGTAATTAAAAACTATTAATTTTATAATTATTTTCTAAAAGTTCTACAGAATAAATAGAGACGTCGTAATTCATCAATTAATATTTAAAGTCTTTGTAGAAGTCCGGGGACGACATTGCCATATCATTTAAATTTAGTTTCATTAAAAGAAGGCTTACCTACCAAAACAAAATGGCCTTGGTATAAACTTTTCAAGCATGTTGTGAAGACGTATCTTGTACCGAGACCACTTTCAATTTGTAATATCTCTCGTATTTCAGTATTTGTGGTTGGTGCGGCAACAGATATGTATACACATTCTGTGAAAATTTCTGCTTTCTAGCTATTACGGTTCGTGCAGGCGGACCCGGTGACAGACAGGACGGACGGACGGACGGACGGACGGACAGACGGACAGCGAAGTCTTAGTAATAGGGTCCCGTTTTTACCCTTTGGGTACGGAACCCTAAAAATGAGGACAATTAAGGATTTAATTATATAAACAACCTATGAAGCAACCAATCGAAAAGAAGAAAAAGAAAGAAAAATAACCAAAAAAACAGCATGAGTGCCTTACTATGTCAGGTGTGTCCCGTGTGTGTAAGTAGGTTGTGTGCTTTTAAATAAATAATTGAGAAAGTAAATTGTGTGCTTGCGTGTGTGTGCGGGGGAGGGAGGGGGGGGGGGGGGGATTTTCACGGGTTTGGTTCGGACGTGGTGCTAAATCGCTTTTAGTTAGACATTTGATAGTGATCGACAGACAACCCACAGCCTACACCGCTGGACCTGGAATCATGAAACTTGCGGGGTATTGCCTCGGGCAATAACTCAGTAATTCTGGGGTATTAATGGGTAATTACCCAGTTATCCTGGGGTATTAATGGATAATTAGCCAGTTATCCTGGGGTTATTACCCACCCGTGGGTCCGGGGAATTACCCATCTGTAATGAATCTTTGTACAGGGCTTCCTTATCCACCGTAGGTTAGCACTAAGACGGGATTTGGGGAAATTCTAAGGGGGGGTAATGGTGGGTTACAATTTGTGTCGTACTTAACTGACTATAAAGTGCTTATCCTGCTATATTTAGCAGATCCTGATCCGGAGTCCTGAACAAAAATTATAAAAAAATGGTAATTATCCAGTAATCCTGGGGGAATTACCCACCTGTGGGTAATAACTAATAACCCGGGGCATTTACCCATCTGTATGGTGCGGAATGCGGAGCCCTTCGTGTGGGAGTCCGACTCGCGCTTGACCGATGTTTGTTTTGTTGTCAGGAGGTGCACGAGCAACTTGTCGAGTCCAACAGAGAGCTCGAGATGGACCTGAGAGAAGAGTTGGAGATGGCGCATGCGGCCAACCGAGAGGTACAGTGCTGTTCAGGACATAAGTCCGACGACATAGCAAAATGTTGGATAATTTTTAATAAAACCAAGGAACTTATGACCGATTTCAACAACAATCCCTATCTTTAGGGGACACTTTATTTCCTTTCAGGGGCCACCTACTAGTTGTTTCCCTTTAACCTAAGTTTAAGGGTCATCTAGGCTATTAGGGGACCCCCTAAGGCCTGCCTCCGAAACATTCGCTAGACAACTAAGATAAAGAGCTAAGTGTTCCCTAACCGTCGGTGAAATAGGGCATTATACTTATAAAACAAGACTTACTCATATCCAAATAAAGACTAAAAGAAATGGGTTAGGGCCTTTTCACATTATGCCGCAGCGGTCGCGGTCTGTGGCATAATGTGTAAAGGCCCTTACACAATAACTTTGCCACCGCGGTCGCGAGCTGAACGCATTGGTTTGATCAAGACTTTATACTCTATCTTGACAGCTAACCTAAAACTTCATAAGATTCACTTTTTAAACACTAGGGATGTTACCAAAACAATCGGAAAGAATCGAAATTGTTTATTATTTATTATTATTATTTATTTATCAAAGCCTACAGCACAATTCAAAATAATATAAGCAGAGAACTTAGACTAGACATAGGCCAATTAAAGGCTTCTATTTTGTAGGCCAAACATATGTTGTTTGTTCAGTTGAACTAACAGAAGAGTTGTTATCGTCATCACTGCTTCATTTTCAACTATATTGTCTATTCTAATGTCTCTTTGCAAATCTTGTAAAATTATTCCCGATTCACAAACGTTTAAAGGCTGTATCGATTCTTTTGATTAATCGATTTTTATGAGCAATATCCCCTCACTAACAGGCTAAGATTGACATCTGTCAAGTTGCCTCAGAGTCGGAATCAAAATGGCGAATGGTGTTGAAGTCAAATGAAGAACTGAGTAGAAATCATGACTTTTCAAATTGAATTATAAAACTTACATTGCATTCTTATATATTAATATCGACGATTCTCGTTTAGCGTTTTGGGTATCTACCTCGGACATGCATCATCAGGTTTATTCTTACATGGGCAATCATGCAATAGGCTTATGGCCAAGGTAATCCAATAAATCTAGGATCAAGTCTTAAATTGAAGCATTACAGAATTGTATATTTCCAGCAGATATATTTTATAAAGTCAATTTTGTGCAAAAAAAGACAGCATTTGATGGCACTTTTACATGACGTCATTCTGTTGTTATTTCATAGAACTCAGGAACAAAAGTTCCGTTTTGACAGTTCATAAAAAGTATCTATTTTGACTTGACATGCCACAAGTCTATTCGTTTGTAGATTGCGGAACGCGTTGGTTTGATCTGGCCTGTCTGTAACGTTTGTCTGCAGGCGGTGCGTGAACGCGAGGCTGCGTTGGAGACGATAATGGACCGCGACGCCACCATAGTGAAGTTCCGGGAGCTGGTGCAGAGGATGACGGAGCAGTACAACGATCTGAGGAACAAGGATAGCAAGCTTGGTACGTACCTGAGAATCCCGGCTGAGAAAAAAAATATACTTATAAAAATTAAATGTTGTGCGTTAGTCTTCCTTTACCCGTGAATTGGCCCAACCGATGTGTATAATGCGTGTTGTTTTTTACTTGTGTCAGTCCGGAGGAGGTTCAGGTAAAAAGAAAATACGGAAAAACGAAGAGAAAAAGCCAAAAAATCTAAATATCTTTTGTATGGGAAGTTCTCTCTCTTTCGCTAGATGGCGTTGATAGCTATATATCTAGCAATCAAACTACTTCGTTCAACCTCTTTGTTGGAACTCGCGGAACCGGAACTTATGTTTGACAGCTGTGCGATGCGACCCATACAGTTTGTAAGCAAAGAGTTTCGTAAACAACCAACACGGGTCGATATGGATCATTGACCTCTAAATACATGGACTGGGCATACCTACAAAATGTGGGTGCCGTAAGGCGGGGCTTAAAATAAGGCATAAAATGGCTGCCTTCAGTAAAGAGAAACCCCTAGGCCAGAAATATCGATATCGATAAATCACTAGGTACCGCATACCGTGAAAAATATGTGTGCAAGGTAAGTACTTACTTCTCAAGTGCGGTTCGGGGATTTTATTAGGATAGGATTTTAAATAGCTTGACGTTTGATGTTGAATTAAAAATTAATAATAGTAGTTTATGAAACTGTTGCATAATGAAGGGTATCAAAATACGAATGGGTTTTTAAAAACCGAGTCATAGGCGAGGTTTTTAATATAATGGCAAGAGAGTTTTATTACCTAATTATGTGCAGTTTCACACATAATTTTATCTATTCTCGTACATTTAATAGAACTTTGTGTGTGTGGCTTTGATGCAAAGGAATGTCTTAAATAGGATGATCGGGTTTCAGCCGGGTCGGTCAATGGGAAGCAGACTAAACCAGTTTTTTCGCACGGGTAGGACAAACAAAGTTTAGAAAAGTGAATACAAGGCTGTAAGTTTCTGAATTTTATGTTTAATTATAAATAATTTAAGGAGCAAATAATATTAGTCTAAATCTCAAATAATTAAACCTAAAGCTCACCCCGCTCTTGGCTCACCCTAAAGAAGGGACGTCTTAACAATTAACAATTAAATCTCGAGGAATTACGCAACCTCAATAATTAACACTTACTACTAAAATATATTTAAAAAAAATACAAAAGTAAGCCACTGTGGGTTTGATTTGAACTCAGGACCCTCCGCGCTGTTGAATTTTGACTGCATCTGCATCCATTTCTTTTTCAAAGATTCTCTCCTGGGAAATCTGAAACAAAAATATATTTTTCATAATAAGGTTCTATGGATATAGTAAAATGGTATATTTATGTCATCATGTGTATGTTTACCCTAGGACTATTATGATGGCAAAGAGCAGCACTACACGATTACGGAGTACGAACATTCAAAAAAATATTTTTGCAAAATTTCTCTAGTCGTTGAAAGCGGTGGTATTGTTGTAGGTGGGGCACGTTTCATATTGATGTTTTCACTTGCGCGTCGTGTAGGGTGCCTTGCGGCCATTATTTTATGTCGTATGCATGTTTTCCATAAGACCATTATTTACAGAGATATCGATATGACAAACCTAATTATGACCTATATTTCGAAATCGGTGAGGTGCACGAGGAAAAGGTATATGACTAAAAGTGATGGCAAAGAGCAGCATAACATTCCTAAGTAAAAAAACTTAGTCAAAAAATAATATTCTTGCAAAAAAAACTGTCTTTTTTTAGTTGAAATTTTCTAAGTCTTTTTTTGCCCCCTTATCCACACATTGACCTAATAGTCAAAAAATAATTTCCACTAGTCACTGTACGGAACCAACAGCGGGGCGGGCCCATGGCACTTAAAAAAATATCGACACAGCACATCACTATCCCAACATGCGATTTGTTTACAAATATCACAGACAAATATTTTGGATATAAAATTACGAAATAACGGCGTATACAGCGATAAGTATACTGTTGTATTCTTGCTGACACTTTATAATAATAGAAAAACTGGGTAGTAAGGCTTAATCTAGCTGATCTTACAACTATTTCGTAAATAACCAGTACTAACCTATGAAAAGACAATTGCGGTTCATTTTTGTTTTTCCGCAAACCACAGTGCAGAATACTACAGCGGCTCATGCTTCGCTGTGTGTCCTCAGCATCCACACCAAGATTTATGTCCCAAATATTCTCTTTATTCGCACAAATCACAAAAAACTCAGCACAAGGTAACCACTTGACAGTCAACGTACCACCGACTCACGACCACAGAACACAATTTTCACGGCTAAACATGGCGGCTCTGGCACCCTACCTATACTTCGCATTGCATTGTTGTCAAAATTTTACAAATGCAGAAATAATGACATCTCGTTCACTGTACGGAATATTCAACTTGTTAGAAAGAGACACGAATAATTTTAATAGTTCAACTCCTATTTACACTACATGTATAAATTCTATAGAAGAATACAGCGCCTCCATGTATTTATTATCTCAATGATATGGATTTACAAAATGATGAAAGAATCGTTTTGTGGCCGGGAACTATGAGAATACCTAAAACGCGCTGCGAAGTTGCGCAACGGGCAGCAAGTAAAAGATTTTTTTTGACGAAGAAAAATTAGAAGTTTGTATCTGTTTGTGACGTCGCTGTTTCCGGCTCCCACGACACGGTACCCTAGTGTGGGGCCAGAAGCAATGTCTGTGCATGTATGTAACTGTTATTCTGTTTGCAGGTTCGCCCGCGCCGTCTGAGGAGTCGTCGTCGGACGCCCCGCGCGCCTCTCCCGCCGTTGAGCTTGGCTCCTTAGTGCAGCTTTCACGCGCTCATACCAGGTGACGTCATCATATTGCTTCTTCTCCACTTTTTCATCATAATCTTAACTTGAATCTGTCACTATCACTTTGTGTTTGACTATCACTTTTGACTTTGAATTGTAACTTTGGCTGTTATTTTGACTTTCACCTTCACATTCGAATTGATTTTCACTTTCACATTGGCTTTCACTTTGACTTTCATTTGATCCGAAGTACTATAGTTCATCAAACTTTATCATCATAATAATATTAAAATAATCAAAACTAATTTGTAACAACAAGAAAACTTTCATTTTGAATTTCTGTTTCACTTTCACTTTGACTTTCACTATTATTTTGACTTTGACTCATACCTTAACTTTGACTTTCACCTTAAATTTCACTTTGACTTTCTGTTCGAGCTACTCGTTAACTTCGACTTATTCAACTCCATTCCGTCTGCCATCACAGGAGCATCGACCTCCAGCTTCGCTCATTGGAGTTGTCACAGGCGAAGGCGCGAGCGGACATGCTCGCGGCCGCGCTACCAGACCGATTCATGCAGCAAGGTGGGTATTAACATGGTCTTGGTAGAGATTAGCCCGCCTACACAAGGTGTAAATGAATTAACGCAAAATGAGACACTACTTTGTCAGGGACATCATTCTGAGCAACTTTCATTATGAAACTTTATTAGCAGCACTGGATGACCCCCTGTGCCAATGCACCAAAAAAGCAGCCCTCAGGGAAGAATGGCGACGAATTGTGAGGCGGGTCACCCGACCGAAATGACGACCACGACCACTCTGCCAAGAGTGATACGACTGAGAAGAAGATATAAATCAGATGACTCAGGCCATTATGTTCCGGGGATCAGAATGATGTCCCTAACAATAGTAGATTGTACAACATGGGCATAAAACGCACCATTTTACCAGGCGAGGGTGGATAGTCATGTCGAGGGTAAAGTGGGTTTTATGTACGAGTTATACACTCTGCTTTTCACTTCGATTGTGAGGAAATTAAACAGAAATATTGCAAAACAAAGTAAATATTATGAAATAATTGCAAATTGAAATTACTTTTTTTTCTGGACGTGCCTCCGCAGCCGGCTCTGGCCGCCGGCAGTGGCACTTAGCATAGGTGTATGTGGCTGTTTACCTGACGACCTTTGTCAGAGTCTGAGATTTAGACGAAGATTTTACTTTATGCTCTAGAACATAAAATTTGATTTTATGCTGGCTATACCCGACATAAAGACGAACTTTACGAGCATGAGAAGTGAAAAGTAGTTTTTTACACCTTGTGTATATAGTCTGCATCGGAAATATTCACTATAAAAATAAATCACCCCCATAATTTCATTGAGTTTGGAGTTTATTACCAAGGTGTAAGGTTGAAATTGAAACAAAAAGTAAACTTTAGAAAAAACCGACTTCCACAACCCCTATTTGATTAGATTGAGTTTAATACAAACTGTAACCCTTATCCCCCCCCCCTTGGGGAATTAATTTTGTCAAATCCCATATCAGTGCTACCCCACGCTACTAAGGAACCCCTGTACAAAGTTTCATGGCTCTAGGTGCACCGGTTTAGGCTATGCGTTGCCTGCCCGTCAGCATTGTATTTGTACCTAGTATTGAGCAGATCTGGTGGCCATATGTGGTCTTCATCAGCAGTTCCGCATCACAATATTATGCTTACCGTGTGCATTTGCACGAGTTATTATGAAAAACACAAAAATCACTATAGGTCTGCCTATAATATTTGAAGAGTTCCCTCGATTTCTCCAGGATCCCATCATCAGATCCTGACCTGGTGTCAATGGGACCAATGGGAAGGTAAACCCTTTAAAACAAAAAAATAATTTTCCAAATCGGTCCATCCGTTTAGGCGCTATCGGGGTGCAGACATAAAAAAAAAAAAAAACAAATATCCCGACGAATTGTAAACCTCCTCCTTTGGGAAGTCGGTTAAAAATAAGGGGGTGTTTTGGCTGGTTTGAAAAGCGATATATGCGCATTTACATCTCTCAGAGATATCCACCAGGTCGTCGTAAGATGTTTGTCTTCGGGCCTACCGAAATAAGAATTTATTGTGGAACCTGTAGATGTAAGAAAGAAGTGTTTATTTGCCACATTAAATTGTAAAATGAACATAACATGAGATACAACTTATGTAGGTTAGGTATGTATATATGTATGTATATATACTTTATTGCACACAAATCAATACATTATGACAATTAAAAATGGAAATGACATGTACAAAGGCGAGCTTATCTCTATCGAGAGATTTCTTCCAGCAAACCCAGGATGGAAAGGATAAATAAATCAACAATAGGTAGATCCAAGTGTACAACATCAAATACTTAAGTAAAAAAAAAGGTTAGCATCGAATTTCGTTGTACATTCATCCGAGAGACTGTAGCGAGCGTAGCTTGGGTTATTTAGCTGAAAATACGAATTTTATGAATGAACATTACTCTCGAATAATCGAAACTTTTCAGTTGCCTAATCATTTGTAGGCAACGAATGATTATTTATTGATTGATTGCAATGTGATACATGTGATACAAACGTTGATTGTTTTCAGGCGATCATGACGCGATCATGCTCATCCTGCTACTGCATAGACTCGACACGAAGGCTGACATTGTGCTTGGCCAGATTCGCGAAAGGTGAGCCTCTTATGTGGTTAGTAGCACAGGGTGCTCATCCCATACAAATTAGAATTAGTAACCCTTCGTAAAAAAGAGATGGCGTGAGGAGTAAGATTTGTACTTTAAACGCCATGGTTTCAGTTAACATACTAGGTGGCGCTAATCTTAGAATAAATCCTATATATCTTAGCGCCATCTGTTGTCATTTGCATTTTTTAGATGGTGCTGCACCAAGCGATAATGGCCTCGAACTAAACAAGCTTCCGTGGCATCCCAGTTTACGACGGTGTCATATTTTGTTCTAGGTGGTCTATCTGTATCAGTATAATACTAGTGGCTCACAGAGCTGTAGACCTCGCGAGTATGTCGGTGGGAAAGCTGAACTGCTAACACACATAAAGAAATAACCCAAATAATTTTCTTTCAATAACACATACAAACTTATGAATGTACCTGGTTACGTACATGCAGTATGAAAGTAGCCGCACCAATAACTTTGTAAACTACATTTCGCGATCTTTAATACAACCTATTGACTTTTTACTAAAATTATATAGTCTGTTTCACTCTCATGGTCTTTACGAATCCAACGACACCTCATTTGTTAATATCCATCGTGCCGTTTGAGTTGTAGCGATTTTTTTACATTTTAAAACCCCATATCTCCGCCATTTTGAAAAAAATCTAAAAACTGGCTCGAGTAAAAAATTCTTTTTATTTTTCCAACCTGCTCACAAAATTTCACGAGAATCGGTTCATAAATGCGACCTGTAGAGGAGAACAACCGGACAGACATACGAAAGCATTTTTGCCCAAACCTGAAACGGAGACGCTTCGCTCGCTTCGCTCGCTCGGTCAAATATAGTATCTGTGCCAATAGCTAGGTAATGAATAAATGAATAGAAATACTCAGTAATTGTTTCATGTTTTCTGATTTGAGTATTGCTTTGGATGAGTTTCCTGATATTTCGGCTGCTTTGCGACGGTTTTTGTCAAGGGACTGATTTTCAGGGCGACAACGGTGCATATAAAAATAACCGGCCAAGTGCGAGTCGGACTCGCGCACGAAATGTTCCGTATCTATAAATATTAAATTTCTTTTGTTTTTTAGTATTTGTTGTTATAGCGGCAACAGAAATACATCATCTGTGAAAATTTCAACTGTCTAGCTACCACGGTTCATGAGATACAGCCTGGTGACAGACAGACGGACGGACGAACGGACGGACAGACAGCGAAGTCTCAGTAATAGGGTCCCGTTTGGCACCCTTCGGGTACGGAACCCTAAAAATAGTAAACATTTAATAAAATTTTAATTACAAAATAATTGTAAGTTTAGTTAGAACTTATCCCACATGTTATGATGTTTTGTTTTGTGCAGTAAAGTATAAAGCATATCCCAGAGAGGTTTGATGTTCTTTGACCCTATGTGCGTGTGCGCAGGTTCCCCGCGGTGCCCGCGTGGGAGCGAGAGGCGCTCATGAAGAGTCACACCGCCGCGCAATACAGCTTCCGGTGCCAGCTCGAGTGCCAGCTGCACATGATCAGGGTGGGTGGAAGAGATCTCTGAAGCTTGGGCTCCCCCGTCCGTGTTATGTTATCAGCAGGGATCGGATCGAAGGTGTGGATTTACCTAAAGTTTGTAGTCGGACATGACAAGGAGCAGTTACAACCACTTGAGTTGAACCGGTTTTAATTTAACCTGTTAAATTTCGGGTTTTTGTCTAACCAGTTAATTTTTGTTTTTATTAGTTTTACATGTTCCTTACATTTGAAACACCGAACTATAAACATCTTCAAACTGCTGATTCCCAAAAAAATCATAACTTTATTATTTTTCAATTTTTCGTAAAAATGACTGAGTATTGTACTTTACATCATTCAAGCGAGGTAAATAAAACGTTCATACAGATTGTAATTGAAAGGTGCAGTCATTTTTCCAACTCAACTCAAGTGGTTGTAACTGCTCCTTGTCATGTCCGACTACAAACTTTAGGTAAATTCACACCTTCGATCCGATCCCTGGTCATCACGCCTGTGCTGATCCGGGCCGGCCTGTTGTAACACGGGCTCTGTGAGACCCCGCTGATGTTACTGAGTCCCGACGGCTCGGACTGGCGGAAACGGGCCAGCATAGGCCCTAACGGAACAGGCTTGTGGCCAAGGTAATCCAATAAATCTAGGAACAAGTCCTAAGTTGAAGCATTATGTACAAAATGGCTTGACATTCTCAGAATTGTATATTTCCAGCAGACATATTTTGTAAAGTCAATTTTGTGCAAAAAAAGACAGCATTTGATGGCACTTTTCCATGACGTCATTCTTTGTTATTTCATAGAACTCAGGAACAAAAGTTCCGTTTTGACAGTTCATAAAAAGTATCTATTTTGACTTGAGAGGCCACAAGCCTATTCATCGAACGCGACTGTTCACACAGCCTGTGTGCCTTTTCACACGCACACACACACACCCTCTCTCTCACACACACACACACACACACCGGTTCCCAGATAGCCGGCACCGGTTACCCGGCGATGAAGATTTTTGCGAAGAAAATGTATACAATTAAGATATTGTTACCAAAAATCATGCAAATAAACTTATTTGATTTGATTTGAAGTGTATGGGCATGTACGTACGCTTTCATACGTACCGGCTTAATTTGCACTGCTGCTTTTTGCACAGCAATGTTGCAAAAAACAATTCCAAATTGCAACATAAAGAAAAAATAAGAAAGATAGTCTTCCCGCCAATATACTTTTTTTAATACATGGCAGTGGCACTTAGCATAGGTGTGTGTGTGGCTGTTTACCTTTGACTTTGACCTTTGTCTTAGAGTCTGAGACTTAGACGAAGATTTTACTTTATGCACTAGTGCACAAAAAGCGATTTTATGCAGCCTATACCCAAAAAGACGAACATTACGAGCATGAGAAGTGAAAATATACTTGTATCAACAGTAGTAGTAGGAGTATTTATTTATACCAACACTAACACAGACCGTTTTCAACAGTGCATAGTGTCAATGTGGGTGACAGCCCTAGACCGGTGCACCCCCGAGCTTCTCATATCCGCCGCGACCGCCCTACCTGACGCCAGCACCCAAGAGAGGGCGTTGGACGCGGCGCTGCAACTGCTGAAGACCAATGAGCTGGATGAAAACTGTAACTTAGACGGTGAGTGGTGTGGTTTGAATGTTTCGCTGCGCTTAGGATTCGTAGTAGCTCAGTGATGACGATACTGCTTGGATTCCTTGCTGCGCTACGGCACAAGAGCGGCGCTGCTACTGCTGAAGACCAATGAGCTGGATGAAAACTGTAACTTAGACGGTGAGTGGTGTGGTTTGAATGTTTCGCTGCGCTTAGGATTCTTAGTAGCTCAGTGATGACGATACTGCTTGGATTCCTTGCTGCGCTACGGCACAAGAGCGGCGCTGCTACTGCTGAAGACCAATGAGCTGGATGAAAACTGTAACTTAGACGGTGAGTGGTGTGGTTTGAATGTTTCGCTGCGCTTAGGATTCGTAGTAGCTCAGTGATGACGATACTGCTTGGATTCCTTGCTGCGCTACGGCACAAGAGCGGCGCTGCTACTGCTGAAGACCAATGAGCTGGATGAAAACTGTAACTTAGACGGTGAGTGGTGTGGTTTGAATGTTTCGCTGCGCTTAGGATTCGTAGTAGCTCAGTGATGACGATACTGCTTGGATTCCTTGCTGCGCTACGGCACAAGAGCGGCGCTGCTACTGCTGAAGACCAATGAGCTGGATGAAAACTGTAATTTGAATGGTGAGTAAAAAAAAAGAAATTTATCCATTTATGTCCCCACCGCGGGGCAGAGGCCTTTACCCAGATACGAGGTATCAGTGCGGGTTGGTGGAGGGGTTTTACGAGTACTACATACTAACAAGTAGTGATAGCTGGACGGTGAGTAGTGTGGTTTGAATGTTTCGCTGCGCTTAGGATTCTTAGTAGCTGAAAGATGAAGATTCTGCTCGAATCACTTACTGCGCTGTGGCGCTAGAGTGGTTTTACAGCTGTTGAAGACCAACGAGCTGGATGAGAATCGGAACTTGGATGGTGATTGAATAAGTTTTTAGTTTTAAACTTTTAAAATGACTCGTTCACCAGGCATGGAGCGTGTGGCTACATCTCCTGTCTGTGGCCCCTAGGCGCGCGCCATTTGGCACCCTGTCGTGGATCTGTCTGATCTCGGTCTTGAGCGACTTGAATGTATCGCTTCGGCCGGGGTTCTGCGTAACTTGTTAAATGCTTGAATCCCTGGCTGCGTTTTGGCTTCATGCAACTGTTGAAGACATACTAGCTGCATGAGAACTCCAATTTGGTCGGTAATTACCTGTTTCTACCTTCCCCAGGCATGGACCGTGTCTTGGGCTACTTCTCCTGCCTGTGGCCCGCGCTAGGCCTGTCCTGTGGCACCTCGGATTCCGTCTTGAATGTCTCACTCCACCCAGGATTCTACATTTCTCGCGATGATGCTTGAATCCCTTGCTGCGCTCTGGTTTTCTACAAACCAGCTGACGGATAACACCTGTTTTACCTGTCCCGCAGGCATGGAGCGTGTCTGGGGCTACCTCTCGTGCCTCTGGCCGGCGCTCAACCTGTCGTCGGTCGCGGAGGCGCGCGCGACTCGCGACTCGGTGCTGCACTCGTGCGCGGCGCTCGACGCGTGCGCGCGCGCAGTCGTGGCGGACGCGACTGCGCTGCAGCTGATATTGGCGGTGAGGCGCTATATTTTATTTTATTTTTTATTTGGAAAAATACAGCTAGTACAATTTGAAATAGATAGGACAAGTGATTAGGACTAAGCCAATTAAAAGTTTCCACCTTTGAATGGAAAAAAAGAATACTTAAAAATTACAGTACTTTTTAGGGTTCCGTACCCAGAAGGGGGAAACGGGACCCTATTACTGAGACTTCGCTGTCCGTCCGTCTGTCTGTCACCAGGCTGTATCTCATGAACCGTGGTAGCTAGACAGTTGAAATTTTCACAGATGATGTATTTCTGTTGCCGCTATAACAACAAATACTAAAAAACAAAAGAAATGCAATATTAGGGGGGGCTCCCATAGAACAAACGTGATTTTTTTGCTCATTTTTGCTCGATATTGATAATGGTTGCAGGTAGACGCTTAAAATGTTCACAATATATTGAGTATATTATTAACTTAAAAAATAAATAATTAAATTAATATTTCAGGGGGGCTCCCATACAATAAATGTTTTTTATAGATAATGGTACGGAACCCTTCGTGCGCGAGTCCGACTCGAACTTGGCGGGTTATTATTAGTATATATGTATACTCTGTCTATCTATCATTAACAGTTACAGTTTTTAGACTTATTCATGTGATTCCAATAACAAACCAAGTGGCCAAGTGCGAGTCGGACTCGCCCATGAAGGGTATCATGTAATTATTAGACTGGATTTTTGTGTTGTAACTTTGTTTTTCATAGTCTTTGTATGAATGACAAAGTTATCTTTGCAGTGTTTAATAAATGTTTTATATCTTAAAAACTGCTCATTATATTTTGTTCAAACCAATTTTCATCGAAAGTTTATATTGAGATACACAGCATATATTTTTTATAGATTTAAAAGTTAGAGGGGGGGGGGGGGACACAATTTTTTCCACTTTGGATGTGTCTGTCTCTTTAAAGATTGACTTTGAGGAAAAATGGTTTTAGGAACCTCCACTTCATTTTTGAAGACCTATCTATAGAGACATGTAGGTTTGAAGAAAAAAATATATTTTTGGTTTCAATTTCATGTATGGGGAGCCCCCCTTAAATTTTTATTTTTACAGTTTTTGTATAAAAATCGTAGAGCGGTTCATAGAATACATCTACGTACCAAGTTTCAACTGTGTAGTCGTAATAGTTTTGGAATAAAGTTGCTGTGACATACTTGTGTGCAATAAAGAAATTATGAATTATGAAGTATTGAACCACTGGCTAAGAGTTGGCACAGTGGTGCCTCTGCCGCCCCGTATGGGAAAAGGCGTGACGCTGTGTTGTGTTGATGAATAGCTTTATTAACACAATTACAACACATTACAGACACATCAAACAGAGACAGACAAGTGTTAATAAGGACCGGCTTAGCAACGCTGAACTTAGACAGGTCCCAGCTTCAGCCCGGCGGGGCGATTCTGGCGCTAGCGAGATCATGTCCATGGTCGAAATATCGATTTTGAGATACCGAAATCTCTATAAAAAACAAGAAAAAGCTATTCTTACTAGTGGTGGTCATAACGGCTAATTTTTGATAACAGGCTACATGGAATATGCTATTTTTTTGTAGCCTGCTTATTTACACGCTACGTTATCGACGCTACGTCCAGCGCGGTCGCGAGTTACCGGTCGACTGATCACGCTGCGCTGTGCTTTTTATAACGTAATGCTACAAAAAGTCCGCTGGCTCTAGCAGCGCAGTGCGCTGTGCTTTTTTTAACGTAATGCTACAAAAAGTCCGCTGGCTCTAGCAGCGCAGTGCGCTGTGCTTTTTTTAACGTAATGCTACAAAAAGTCCGCTGGCTCTAGCAGCGCAGTGCGCTGTGCTTTTTTTAACGTAATGCTACAAAAAGTCCGCTGGCGCTAGCAGCGCAGCGCGTACAGCGTCGGTCCGTTTCGTTATGATAACGTAGCTCTATCTGATTCGATTAATAGCACACGCTTTTCGTTACAAGTGAATAACGTGCTGCTTTAAACGGCTTTACGTTATATTAACCACCACTAATTCTTACGACTAGCCTTTCGACCAACCGAGATATTTCGACCCGTTTTCTATCGAAATAAATATAAATCGAGAGTGTTTTCGGACGGATTTAGGCCGTATCAAAACCGATATCTCGGCCGGGGAGATTTTATTTATTTATTGACTGAGCGAGCGAAGCGAGCGAAGCGTCTCCGTTTCAGGTTTGGGCAAAATGCTTTCGTATGTCTGTCCGGTTGTTCTCCTCTACAGGTCGCATTTATGAACCGATTCTCGTGAAATTTTGTGAGCAGGTTGGAAAAATAAATTGAATTTTTTACTCGAGCCAGTTTTTAGATTTTTTTCAAAATGGCGGAGATATGGGGTTTTAAAATGTAAAAAAATCGCTACAACTCAAACGGCTCGATGGATATTAACAAATGAGGTGTCGTTGGATTCGTAAAGACCATGAGAGTGAAACAGACTATATAATTTTAGTAAAAAGTCAATAGGTTGTATTAAAGATCGCGAAATGTAGTTTACAAAGTTATTGGTGCGGCTACTTTCATACTGCATGTACGTAACCAGGTACATTCATAAGTTTGTATGTGTTATTGAAAGAAAATTATTTGGGTTATTTTTTTTATGTGTGTTAGCAGTTCAGCTTTCCCACCGACATACTCGCGAGGTCTACAGCTCACAGAGCCACTAGTTTATTTATTATTCAAATTAAATTGTATAGCATTACAGACTAAACCAATGCGCTAGACAAATACAATAAACATTAATTTCAAAATATACAAAATAAACAATCTGAGGACAGCACTGTCATACAGTCATCTCGCAGAACCTGCCACATTCTCGCACTATGTCCCTCCATGCATCACCAAACAGATCATTCGCTGATGATCTCGATAGCGCGAGAATCAGGTTCCTGATTGTCAGCCAGTAGTTTTCAGGATGTAATGTTCCCCTTCGCAGCCGGCCGAGCAGTCCCTGCCGCTAGGCGCGCTGCACGCAGCGCTGCTGTCGGGCGCAGCGGCGCTGCAGCAGCAGCTGAAGAGCGTGCGCCGCCGCCTGCCGCCCGGCGCCAGCATCGCTGCGCTCGCGCACCACGTAGAGGTGACACCACACAAGACCAACCACTTATTATACTGTTCCTTTATCCCTCTTACTCCTCCGCCTCCTCTCCTCTCGCAGTTAATCTGCCATCGTTTTAGTATCCTTGTCTGATTATCTCAGCGTGGGACCAATAATTTGCTCTGCAAATTTTCTTTTATCATGCTATTTTCCCAGACAAGGGTAGGTCAGACTAAAGACCTCCACATGCTTGGTTGATAGGCAATCGAATGGTTTTGTCTCTCCACCCAGCTGCTAGGCTAAGATCTTCATATTATATGGTTGGGACACAGATACTATAATATTATACTAAAACAGATAGACCACCTAGAACAAAATATGACACCGGCGTAAACTGAGATGCTACGGAAGCTTCTTTAGTTCGAGGCCATTATCGCTTGGTGAAGCACCATCGAAAAATTGCAAATACCACGAGATGGCGCTATGATATATGGGATTTATTCTAAGATTAGCGCCACCTAGAAGTATGTTAACTGAAACCATGGCGTTTAAAGTACAAATCGTATATATTTCGTATATATTTATTGCACATAGAAGACAAAAAAACAGAAAATACAGAGAAGTAATTTACAAAGGTAAGCTTATCTCTAAAGAGAGATCTCTTCCAGCAAACCCAGGATGGACAGAGAAAAATAAAATCTTACTCCTCACTCCATCCATTTTTACGAAGGGTTACTAATTATGATTTGTATGGGATGAGCACCCTGTGGTATAGGTAATCAAACGATTTTCTCTATATCCTAGTTATTGGACCGTCTCCGCGGCCCCTCAGTCACGCAGCTCGCTCTGTGCGCGCGCGCGACTTCCCTCTGCGCGCGCGCAGCACTGGCCCTCGCGGGGGTGGCGGGGGAGCGCGCGGAGGGGGCGGCGCTGCCGCACGCGCGGCTGATGGAGCTGTGGACGCAGGCTGGGGATAAGGTTTATCAGCAGGTGAGTTGGTTGGAGTTTTGCTCATTCACTCAGTCATTTGGTTATCATTCATTCAGTTGTTATCATTCATACATCACTTATAAGGTGTACCAGCAGGTGGGGGAGTTGGTTGGAGTTTTGTTCGTTTACACTTTCATTCATTCAGTTATCATAATTTCATAATTTCTTTATTGAACACAAAAAACACAAGTGTATAAGCATTGGGAACATGGGAGTATAGTAAAAAAATCACAAAGGCGAGCTTATCTCTAGTAGATAGATAGATAGATAGATAAATCATTTATTCAAAGGACATGGTACACACACATAAATTAATAACAAAAAAATCAATTTAAATAGACGGCACTTAATAGCACGCACTATGCAATTAACAGTAGGTACCTACAGCTGTGTGGTTATGTGACTGTACCACGGCAGTGAAATGGCCCTGACTCAGCAATGTCACAGACGAATCTGTGACGCTGGTATTCTGCCAGGGCCACAACGGACGCACAGTAGTAAGAGATCTCTTCCAGCAAACCTGAATTAATTTAGTCATCATTTATTCATTCAGCATTATTTCATTCACCATTAATTTAGTCATCATTTAATTAATTTATCACTCATTCATGCAGTTATATTAATCATTGAGTTTTCATTCATTCATTCATTCAGACTGACTCGTTCAAGTTATCTGGTTTGATCATCATTTACTTATTCATTCTTTATTGAATCAGTCATTTATTAACCCTTGCAGGCATTCAGTCATGCATGTCATGTCAGTATATTAAATAATTCATTCATTTGCACATTTATTTTCAGTCACCTACACGTTCACTCAATAATTAACTTACTCACTCTCTTCTCCAATCTAACCAATATTATCTATTCACAGGATGACCCCAACCCAGTGAAGACGATCACGCAGTCGCTGGCGACAGTCGCCGCCGACGTGTCGCAGCTAGCTACTCTCACGCAGGACAAGGAGTACGACATGATGTCGCTCACTAATGTCGTCGGCGAGAAGGTGAGCGAGAGAGAAGATGTATTTCTAAAAATAAAGTCCGATGAATTTGGTTTAATCAGGACAGGCAAACGGCCGGTTTCTGAGACGAAAATTCAAGCAGCGTCTTCCAAGATAACATACACATGCACATGCTTCTGGCCCTACACTGTTGCTGTTTTCTTGCAAATAAATTTCATTTCATTTCATTTCATTTACACTAGGACATCCAGCGTCTTGTGGGAACCAAAAATTGCGACGTCTAAATCAAATAACCAAAAAAGTCCAAACTATTCAACTGAAATACTAAATCTCGGAGTTTCCATATTTGGTACTTTGTTAAATTTGTTTTAACCATCTTCGTAAACCTATGGAGTGTAATAAATGATTGAGTATTGAGTATTGAAATATTGTGAACCACTGAAAATCTTTGGAGCTACTTTTCGAAAAGTCAGTATAGTTGGAGTTAAAGTTTTTCGGAACGAATATGATTTCCCTTGAAATTTTCTAACAGCGAGGAATAAGAAAGTCGTAGTAAAGTAAAACATACTCTACGCCACAGTAATAAGGTCTATTCTTCCAGCCGACACCCCCAATACTGCTGCGCGCGCAAATGGTCAAGAAACAACTGGAGGAGACGAAGACTTTGACCATAAAGTTGGAGAACAAAGAGGCGGATGTCAAGGAGCTGCGAAAGGCACTGAAGGTAGATTACGATTAAGTATTTATTTCCATTACAGCGTCCACGAGGCCATCGTTTTGTATCGCTAATACTGACTCGGAACGGTCTCTAGACGCTGTAACTTATTTTGGCGTGATTCCGAACGGGGGGAACATTGGTTTACAATTGACAAGTCTGACTGAACAGTTTTGCCATACCAAATTATTGTTCTGGGTGGCAGTTTTGTTTAAAATAATCTTTTTTTTTAATAGTAAAAAACTAATACAAATGTGCTTTTCGTAAAATATGTTGATATACAGTATCCTTACATTTTATTCTTCCATAGCTTTTTTTATCTTGGCTCACTGCTCAGTCCCAGCTTCCTTTGTAAACCAACACATGTCCTTTAACTCAACCAAAACACATTATTAGAATGCAATCGATTCTCACAAAATCGATTTTAAACATTCACAGGCGACAAAAGAAGAGCTGTCCGAGATGCAGATCCGTCGCGAGCTCGGAGAAAGGAAACTCACCTCTGCGGCTCGGGACGCAGAGTTGAAAGCGGAACAACTCACGCGCAAGCTGGAGGACGCGACCAATCAGCTCAAGAGGTAAGGGTTGTGGATCAGAGATGGCGCTACAGTGATAAACAATAGTACTCCCAAAGTAATAAATACAGCTGGTATTTATTTATTTATTTATTTATTTATTAAAGTAATAAATTTTCTGGAAAGGTCGGCTAAGGTCTTAGCTGCTTAATCGTCCAATGTTCTATAGTTCTGTATTTTCATAGTTTGTGAACTTTATTAGCAAGTCGTAACTTAAATGTTCCTAGGCTACTTAATTTATTCACACATAAATACTGTCTGAAGGGAGAGGCAAATGGGCCTTAAAACACGGGTTTATTAAACTTAGTTTAAGGTGCCAATGTATCTTTCATCTGTATATTACTTTGGTGAGTTTTCATTTTCATTTTCGTAAGAAAATCGTGGGCCGTTGTTTTTTTTATGCGGGCGCTTGAGCAGGTATCTTGACTGTTCAGGAGACATTTCGACCCTCCGGTGAATATGTCAAACCTGTACTCTAAGGAATGCAATGTGATTTTACTGTTTTATTCTGCAATAAAATAAAATAAATAAATAAATAAATATGTCAAACAATCGACCATTTATGTTTCTCATGATATTGATCGGTACTATCATTCTCCGACGAGAACAAAATAAATATTTCACCGTGAATTCTCCGAGTTTCTGACAAGCACTTAGCGCCCTCTACCTGCAACTTTACAAGGGCCCGAGTTCTACTGTCCACAAGCATACGACAAGCCTGGCACTAACATACGAGATATTTGGTATTCTACTAAAACCGGAATCCAATTCACAAGCGCCAGCGTGAAGCCAGCGTACTTCGTATTCTACTATCCAAAACGTGCTCACGCTGGCGTCAAACTGGCGCCAGCGTAAAAGTACGCTTTGGACAGTAGAAGGAAGTACGCTGGCGTCAAACTGGCGCCAGCGTAAGTACGTTTTGAAGAACGCTGGCTTCACCCTGGCGCTTATGAATTGGATTCCGGTTTTAGTAGAATACCAAATGTCTCGTATTGAAGTTAGTGCCAGGCTTGTAAACTTAGTAGAATTCTTGCCCAGTTGTCTTCCCCGTTGTGACCTCAGTTGTCTCCTAGGAAAGAAAAGGAGTTCGAAGAGACCATGGACCACCTGCAACAAGACATCGACTCACTCGAGAGCGAGCGAGGCGCGCTCCGGGACAAGCTCAAACTGTATGCGAAGCGCGGAGGCACGCCGCACCACGGTAGTCTATTCAATTCAATTTGTTTATTTCAGGTTATAGACCCATACATTACAGAAATTAAAATAACAATCAAATTAAACACACAATTAATAAATTAAATTAAATTAGATTCAAATTAATTAATTAGATTGAAAATATAAGAATAAGGAATGGGATTCCACACATCTAGGACTAACAGGCTGTCAGCAAACGTGCACAGAATGGAGTTGGGACTACCACAGATGCGGGCCTTTAACGAGGCGCAGCGTTGTCTGATGATTGCGTGGAATCCGTCAATCCTTGCCTCCGCAAACATGCCCGAGGCGCTGCAGTGCCGCAGTATGTACTCGTTGTTGGTGGATCGATTGTCGATATCATTCTGAAGAATCGATTTTCGACAAGGGGACATATGAAAGCAAATGACAGCTCAGTGATATTGGCGGGACGAACGCTAAAGATATAATCGTATCCAATTGACTGCGCCTGCGCGGGAATGCGGCTCGCCAAACGTTTGTTGAACACATACGCAACCTACGTACGATGACGGGCCGCCAGACAGTTTCGCAGCGGCTGACCAATCACAGCTCTCTTACCTCGTCCCCCGCCACCCGTGAATTGGTGAGTTGTGTTTCAAAGGAAAATGTATCTATGCGCTCTCCACTGGATAAGTGCTCCCTGAATGGTACCAATTTGGGAGGAAAACGCACTAGACTAAAATGGCAACTAAGCCCATCTACACTAAGATGATTTTATTATGACGTTTTAGTTTAGCGCGTTTTCCTCCCAAATTGGTCCCATTGTTTTGCGTTTGGTGTATCGTTTTAGGCAATACGCTTGTGGCCTGTCGAGTCAAAATAGATACTTTTTATGAACTGTCAAAACGGAACTTTTGTTCCCGAGTTCTATGAAATAACAACAGAATGACGTCATGTGAAAGTGCCATCAAATGCCGTCTTTTTTGCACAAAATTGACTTTATAAAATATATCTGCTGGAAATATACAATTCTGAGAATGTCAAGCCATTTTGTACATAATGCTTCAACTTAAGACTCGTTCCTAGATTTATTGGATTACCTTGGCCACAAGCCTATTAATGGTAGAAATTGGTTACCAATACCAATAACCTTAATTTCTATCTTTAATTGCCGGAATCTAGGCCCGTATGGATAAACGTTATTTGCCCAAACAGCCTTTTAGGAGTCTCAAGTTGCGCAATATGTATGACAGCGTTTTTGTGTGAAGTAACATGATTTACAGGTTGGCAAGAAAGTCTAGAAATTAAATAATGGCAACATAAGTGACATATTAGAGCACTATTGCGTGTTATAGACAATCCAAATATGACATTAAAGAAAACACGCAGTAGTCTGTGAATGTTGCCATCATTTAATTTCTAGACTTTCTTGCCAACCTGTACCGTTGTTTTTATATCGATTTGTGAGCTTCACTTACTCAGCTTTCAGATAATAATTGTGAGTAGACCTGTCATTGTTTAGATTTATGGTATCACTAGCATTTACTATGACTATTTATAAAGTTTGATTGTGTGTGCAACGCAGCAGTGGCGCCGCCAACGGCAATCCGCGAGTACCCACGTAAGCGCCATCTAGCGGCAGCTTTGTCTAACTGTTGTTAATTTTGCATATCGCAATAAATTATATTGCTTTATTAAGGCTGAAATAACTTATCAACATCTTAATGCTAACTAAACAGCAGAAATTCTCATTTCACTTTAAAAATGGAACGCCCACCATTTTGTTTTAACAACAAATATTGCCTATATACGAGTAGTAGATTGTACAACAAGGGCATAAAACGCACCATTCTACCCGAGACGTGCAGGCGAGGGCGGATAGTCATGTCGAGGGTAAAATGGGTTTTATGTACGAGTTATACACTCTGCTTTTCACTTCGATTGTGAGGAAATTAAACAGAAATATTGCAAAAAAAGTAAATATTATGAAATAATTGCAAATTGAAATTACCGAGAAAAAATATGGACTTCCCGCCTTTAAACTTTTTTTTTTGGACGTGCCTCCGCAGCCGGCTCTGGCCGCCGGCAGTGGCACTTAGCATAGGTGTATGTGGCTGTTTACCTGACGACCTTTGTCAGAGTCTGAGATTTAGAAGAAGGTTTTACTTTATGTTCTAGAACATAAAATTTGATTTTATGCTGGCTATACCCGACATGAAGACGAACTTTACGAGCATGAGAAGTGAAAAGTTTATTTTTTATGTAGCCATTTTAATGTTCCACTGGTCAGAGGCCTTCTCCTTTGTCGTCCACACTTCCCCGGTCTGTGCCACCTCCGGCCACCCCGGCAGAAACTTGTCTTGTGGCCCGCGCGCCACTTCTTTAAGCCTACTACTTAGGTATAAGGTAGTATTTTTAATTTTGCCTGTAGACTAGAGTGTCTCAAAATGTATAATTCCGGGTTTTTTTTTTTCTTTATTATCCATGTTACAATTTTTTTTTTTTAACTAAGTTTACGGAGTGATCACGGAAACCTACGTGGTTTAAATGCGTGATCTCTGTCGCTCGTTCCAAAGTAATGAACCATCTGACACATGTTTTATTGACCCGTCTCAATGAAGCACAGTAGATACACATGTAATTTATGCAGGATTTGTGTAGTATGTTATTGTTTTTTTTTTATTTGTTATTTATACGATAATTCCTTCATGATTCATTAAATTGAGCATGTGATTGATATGATTTGGTTCAATCATTCATTCAAAATTGGTTTTTCTGAACGCAGCCACGATGACTCCACCCACGCCGGCCAAAGAGATTCGTAAGAAAAAGAAACCATTTCGAAATGTATTTGTTATAAATAAATGTCGTTATTGTCCGGTGCTGCATGGTTGTTAATTTTGACAGGAATATATTTAATCGCAACTCAATAATACTGGTTTGCGCACCAAATATCAGGGCGAATTTGTGGGTCAGGGTAGTTAAAGGCTAAAGGGAGTGAGCGAAGCGAAACCCCCTTTATCCTTCGTGTTAGGTTGTTATGTAAGAGCTAAAAAACTCTGAACTACGAAAAACGTCCAAAGATTTCATGATTTTAGTTGCTGTTTTTGGTGAGCAAATACGAAATATTTGGTATGCACTTAAATATACCCCTTTTAAATCGGCTTAATGACCTATTAACATGTATCTAACATAAGCGCTGTTTCAGCAAAAAATATATAACATAATCTGTGTTCTAAAAAAAAAAAAAAAAAATTTGAAAAATTCTGCGCATGTTGTGAATAATGATTATTTATATTTTAAGCTTAACTTTTTAATTTTAGCAGCCTGTCCCAAAGGTGCTCTATAAGATTTATGTGTCAGATTCGTCTGCGATTTTCAATACTAATACAACATTTACGATTTATCCGCTCAATAGGGCTTATCCAGAACCTTTGGGAGAGGGCCAAAATACATTATAGCTTTACAACGAACTTTTGGCGCGCGGCGACAGGCGGAACTAAAGGTAAGACCGCACTAGGCGGAACTGCACCGCAGCGGAACTGAGCGACCCGACGCGACAAAATATTCTTTCAAGGCAAACATATGGAGCAAACCGCACTACGCGGCAACGGAACTGCACTGCAGCGGAACTGCGCGGCAAAGTTGGGCAACTAGGCAAAACTGACGCTACCTCACGCCCCCGCCCCTCTCTCCTCTTTCTATCTCTTTCGTTCTTTGTTCAAATGGCGGGTGAAACTGTCGCGTCGCTGCAGTTCAAGTGCGGTTTACCAAAAAATGACGCGGCGTGTCGCGCAGTTCCGCTGCAGTGCAGTTCCGCCTAGTGCGTTCGCACCTTAACGCTTGATGACCAATGAGGAACGTAAGGTCTGTGTTGATGACAGGTTCGTTGCATTAAGTTGCGTAGAAGTGGCGCCCTCCTGTAAACGTCACTCACGCGCCAAAAGACCGACTAATTAAGTACCAAAAATAAATGTTTGTTTATCGCAATTGTTATCCTGCCTATGACCTTTAATCGGTTCGCTCGCGTTAAGACACACGCGGGCTGACTAACAATATCGACAGCGAGCGAGAGGGTTAACGGCCAAGTACCCAATGTTCTGCCTACAAGCCAGATACATAATAGTTTTGATAAAGGACGGTCATGTTCATTTTGCTGTTAAGCTCACGGCAGGTTTCGAGGTTGTCCAATGGTTTCGATTAGCTAATCGAAGGTTAATTCAATATAGCGTCACGTGATTGGCTGAAATTTGTCAATTGCTCTGTTAGCTAACCGTAACCTCTGAACAGCGACTCGGAAACCGGCCGCGGGTGTTATAAGATGGTAGTGTTTATGTCTTTGTTCAGCTTAGGATTCTATGCTTCCCCCCAATTCTCGCGCTATCGAGATCATCTCCGGGTTTGCGGGTTCTCCTGGCACAGATATTTTTAGGGTTCCGTTCCAACCCTTACAAGGGAAAAAAGGAACCCTTATAGGGTCTGTCTGTCTGTCTGTCTGTCTGTCTGTCTGTCTGTCTGTCTGTCTGTCTGTCTGTCTGTCTGTCTGTCTGTCTGTCTGTCTGTCTGTCTGTCTGTCTGTCTGTCTGTCTGTCTGTCTGTCTGTCTGTCTGTCTGTCTGTCTGTCTGTCTGTCTGTCTGTCTGTCTGTCTGTCTGTCTGTCTGTCAGAGTTCAGAGTTCAAAATTTTTATTGACCATAAAATCATACATATTACTTAGTCAACGTCAATATAATATTAATATTTTTGTATACTACCGCCCGTTCGGAAGTTGTGGGCTTAGGGATGGAGCAAAGAAGGGCAAGAAACCTCCCCCGTACCTCTTTTAAAATATCAGAGCCTTAAAAATACAATGTTATGTATTTCTACTTAAGTCTAAGGAAATACACCGAGGAGAGACGTACTGACTCAGTCCATCGCCCCTCTTTGGATTTCTGTGCGCTGAGATGGTAAAGACCATGCAGTTTTGTCATCTAAATATTCTTTTACACTGTAATATGACTTCTTCAATAGGCCGTTTTTGACATAGTTTTTGAACCTCCTTTCTGGTAGGTCCGTTGCTTCATTAGGTATTTTATTATAAAAACTAACACATACTCCCATAAAAGAGTGAGCAACCTTACTGAGTCTGAACGCGGGCATAGCAATCTTATTTCTATTTCTAGTGCCAATACTATGATTATGACCTAAAGTCTTAAATAAACCTATGTTTTTTCTGGTATACATGATATTTTCATAAATGTATTGACAGGTAACAGTAAGTATATTGATATTTTTGAATTTGTCCCTTAGTGATTGCCTAGCATCTAGTTGATAGATAGCCCGAATGGCCCTTTTTTGTAAGACAAATATTGTGTTTATATCTGCCGCTATTGTGTTTATATCTGCCGCTCTCCCCCAAAGAAGTATTCCGTAAGACATAATACTATGGAAATAACTAAAGTAAACCAATCTGGCAGTTCCTACATCTGTGATGTGTCTGATTTGCCTGACCGCATAAGCAGCTGAGCTAAGTCTTCGTGAGAGACTAGTTACATGAGGACCCCATTGAAGTTTCGAGTCTATAGTGATTCCAAGGAAAATTGTTTCTTCAACGAGGTCTAGTCTTTCCGTTCCTATGCTTACACTCGTGTCCACCTGCCGCACATTCGGTAAACAGAATTTGATACATTTTGTCTTCTTCGAGTTTAATAAAAGGTTGTTTACATTAAACCAACTTAACACATGAGAGAGCGTACTATTTGCATCGTCTAGAATTTCTTGTTGTCTTTTCACCTTAAAGATAATGGATGTGTCATCAGCAAATAGTACAATCTGAGTCATTTTCTCCACCATATACGGCAGGTCATTCACGTAAACTAAGAAAAGGAACGGACCCAGAATAGAGCCTTGGGGGACACCAATATTCATATGCGTTCCGGTAGACTTATTTCTATTTATATCTACTTTTAGTACTCTGTCTCCAAGATATGATTCCATTAATTGTCTGTCTGTCTGTCTGTCTGTCTGTCTGTCTGTCTGTCTGTCTGTCTGTCTGTCTGTCTGTCTGTCTGTCTGTCTGTCTGTCTGTCTGTCTGTCTGTCTGTCTGTCTGTCTGTCTGTCTGTCTGTCTGTCTGTCTGTCTGTCTGTCTGTCTGTCTGTCTGTCTGTCTGTCTGTCTGTCTGTCTGTCTGTCTGTCTGTCTGTCTGTCTGTCTGTCTGTCTGTCTGTCTGTCTGTCTGTCTGTCTGTCTGTCTGTCTGTCTGTCTGTCTTTCTGTCTTTCTGTCTGTCTGTCTGTCTGTCTGTCTGTCTGTCTGTCTTTCTGTCTTTCTGTCTGTCTGTCTGTCTGTCTGTCTGTCTGTCTGTCTGTCTGTCTGTCTGTCTGTCTTTCTGTCTTTCTGTCTGTCTGTCTGTCTGTCTGTCTGTCTTTCTGTCTGTCTGTCTGTCTGTCTGTCTGTCTGTCTGTCTGTCTGTCTGTCTGTCTGTCTGTCTGTCTGTCTTTCTGTCTTTCTGTCTGTCTGTCTGTCTGTCTGTCTGTCTGTCTGTCTGTCTTTCTGTCTTTCTGTCTGTCTGTCTGTCTGTCTGTCTGTCTGTCTGTCTGTCTGTCTGTCTGTCTGTCTGTCTGTCTTTCTGTCTTTCTGTCTGTCTGTCTGTCTGTCTGTCTGTCTTTCTGTCTGTCTGTCTGTCTGTCTGGCTAGTGTTATAATATAAATAATTTAAATAACAATAACTAAATAATTCTTAGTTAAATTCAAATTCAGTTTTAGAAAAGGCTGTAAGTAGTAATTTTATAGTAAGTAATGGGTTTAATTACCAAATAATTATCTCCGTCGAAAACGTTTTCTATTCATATATATTTCGATTAACGGATCGAGATATCTCGGTTGGTCGTGAGGCGGGACGTGAGATTTTTTTTTTTCTTCTCGGTTGAAATATTCATCATCCCAAAACAAAATTTCGACTATGGAGATGATCTCGATAGCGCGAGATTCCTCCCTGAATCGCTGTAATGGTTGTGGTAACCCGTGTTGCAATGTGCTTGTATTAAAGTGTTGCTGCGCCGTTTTGCAGACGAGTCTCCGGTGAAGATGGTCTCCAGTGTGACCGGCGGAGAGGCCAGTGACGCTCTGCAGCATCAGCTCAAGATCCTGAGCTGGTTAGTGGCTTTCATTTGAATATACCTACAGAGACTATATATCATGCCTTTTCCCGTTTGTTTTACGAGTATAATTTTATTTTATTTTTATTTTATTTTATCAACAAAAATCCATAGCCATGCTTACATGTAATCTTAAAAAATAATCTTAAAATGAGGCCAATTAAGGATTTCATTATAAATCAGCCTATGTAAGATAAGATAAAGTTTACTCGTACTTTCTACAATTTTTACATAAATATTACAGTGAAAATGTTGTACACGGTGTCATCAATATAGTTTCGACTTCAAACCCCTAAACAAAGTAATGAACCTATATCTTAGGGATTTTGGGTCTTCCGGTTGTCAGAATTTATTGACAACATTAACAATGTAGGTAATCGGTAATGTTTCCATTTCACACTTCGTGAAACTCAGCAACGTAACCTTGCAAAGGACGGCACAGTATTAATTCCCAAGTTAGAACTGCACTATAACGGCACACCTCGGACACTCCATAGAACGCTCGTAAAATAATCACCTATTACTACTACATAACCAAATGATGTTTGTATACGTGCAAATGTGTGCGTAAACTTTGCTAGGGCTGGTGGCGCGGCAAATGCAGCGATATTTAGTATACGCGTCGTCACTCGTCCGGCGTTCAGCCCTGTCTATTGATCCTTTAACCAATCCTTTGACGCCAGCGGTGGGGTGCGGTATCTGAATCAGCGCGGGGAAGGGAGTGGCCGTTCTGTACGGAGTACTATTATCTCTTCTGTGCTATAACACAAGAAAACATGACAAACAAACGGTACAGAGCCGTACATTATAGCTCAATCACTATTTATTTTATTCATTCACAACTAGGTGCTCGTTGCGCGACTTCGCAGCACGTTTTGGGTATTCTCATAGTTCCTGGCCACAAAACGATTCCGTTCATCATTTTGAAAATCCATATCGACCCGTGTCGGGCATATTTACGAAACTCTTTGCTTGCAAACTGTATGGGTCGCAACGCACAGCTGTCAAGCATAAGTTCCGGTTCCGCGAGTTCCGCTTCCAAAAAAGAGGCTACCAACGCCATCTAGCGAAAGACAGTGTTTTAGATTTTTTGGCTTTTTTTCTACGTTTTTTTATTTTCTTTTTACCTAAACCTCCTCCGGCCGGACTGACACAAATAAAACCCAATAGGCATTATACACATCGGTTGGGCCAATTCACAGGAAAAGGAAGACTAACGCACAACATTTCATTTTATAAGTATAGATTTTCAATGTTATTTTTGTCCAAAAACATCCATTGTTGTGTCGGCTTCAGCATCAATTTAACCGCCATTCCACCATTCACCACCCCCGCCCCCCGCCCCGCAGGACCGTGGAGCGCGAGCGCTCCGCCCGCCTCGAGGCGTGCCGCCGGGCCGAGCGCGCAGCCCTACGGAGCCTGCGCCCCCTGCAGAACGTAGGAGGCGCCGCCGCCAAGGCGCGGAGGGACGCCGCTATGGAGTTGCAGAGGGACTTGGATAAACTACAGAGCGTAAGTTGATAGAAGTTTGGGAGATAGTCGCTAGATGGCGCTAGTGATAGTGATAGTGTAAATAATGCGCGCTCGCGCGATATGGAGCCTTTGACCTCTACAGAACGTAGGTGGCGCCGCCGCCAAGGCCAGGAGAGATGCAGCCATGGAGCTTCAGAGGGACTTAAACTACAGAGCGTGAGTTGATAGAAGTTTGGATGGTGCTCGCTAGATGATGCTAGTTGTACTTGAAGACGGGCGTCACTAAATGGTGCTAGTGGTTGTGTATGTGAAGTGTGCGCAACGTAGGAGCTGCAGCACTTGGTTAAATAACAGAGCGTGAGTTGATAGAAGTTCGGGTGGTGCTCGCTAGATGGTGCTAGTGGTTGTGTATGTGAAGTGTGCGCAACGTAGGAGCTGCAGCACTTGGTTAAATAACAGAGCGTGAGTTGATAGAAGTTCGGGTGGTGCTCGCTAGATGGTGCTAGTGGTGGTGTATGTGAAGCGTGCGCAACGTAGGAGCTGCAGCTTAGGCCAGAAAGGACGTGACGATAGAACCAGTAGCCCAATCACGAACAAAGATTCGATAGAAAACTATCGAAAAGCTAGTGATTCTTATTCGTTATGAGATAAAATATAATTTCGTGCGTTCTCGAAAACGTTTTACGATCTCGAAATCGTTCGTGATCGGGGCTCAGAACACCATTATCGGCCAAGCCGGACAACTTTATTGCAAGCCCCCCTCTGAACGTAGTATGTATGGGTACGTCCCTAAATATTGTATTTGAAGTGGTCAATCGGCTATGGTTGCAGGAATGGACGCTGTTCGTGGCTCGGTCGGGACTCGTCGCGTTCCCGGCGGACCCGGCAAACTACAAGCACGCGTTGCAGCAACATAAGGAGAGGCAGCGGGAGATACGGAGGCAGCTGGAGGTACAGTGCACTTTTACCCTGAAAGGCAGGCAGAGGGCTCCACTTGCTACGATACCGACATACACCTTACTGATGGGTAATGCTCCGCCAAGGAAAAAACAGCCTTTAGCAAAACACAAATCGCTCGGAATGATGAGTATTATTGCTGTACGTTTTTTCACTAGCTTGTTTATCACGAGTGTCAGCGTGACATCGCTTTCCCATAAACGTAGTTTTATCAATTTTGCTCGTTAGAAAAGTCTCCTGAAGTTGCCAGAAAATCTGTCTGTCACAATGTTTTATTTTACAATTCCGCACCGCATCTGGATTTATTTTCTTGTTGTTCATCTAATCGTTATATAAATGGCACAGTATGTTCCTCAGTTAGACTTGCTTAGCTTGGCTTTAATAATAAAATAAAAAAAATCCTCTAAAAATAAGTTAAGGATGAAATTCTAAGTTCTGATTGCCTAGGGCCCGCCCTTAAAAGGACTTATTAAGAAACTTTATTTGCGTATCACGGGTTATAGTCCGGGGAATCCATTTGTACTCGTGCTACCAGGAATCATCGCACATCATGGCAGCGGAGGCTGCTAATAGGATCCCTTTTGGTACCTTTCGTGTATGGAACACTACAGTCTATTCGTGATAAGAATGCAGTGAAATTAAAATTTAAATCTGTTAACACACTCACAGGGCTGGGCACAACCTTCGCGTTCGAAAGTTTGCCTTCAACTGTAGCCTTTAAGGGCTAGAGCAGATCACCTCATTTTGAACTGTCATTTGTCGTACAAGTTATCGCCGGGACAGTTATTCTCAGTATAACTTTTTGTTGTTAAAATCCAGGCTGAGAGTGACGCGTTCTGAGTTTATTTGTGTCGATAGATTTCGTTCCTAGATGGGCCATATTTTCACTGCAATATTGTAGCCGGCTTTCTCTAACATGTGAGTAAGAGAGGGACACCAGTAGTTGCCGGCCACATATTGCAGCAAAACCTGGCCCGTTTGAGAGCACCATGACATTGACATCGTCGTGTTTCAGGAGCGGCTGATGGCGCTACAGTGGCGCATGCGCGAGCAGTTGCTACTGCACCGGCCGTGGCGCTGCGTGCAGGCTGACTTCGCGCACTTCCCTGCGCCCGCGCATCACAGCGACGTGAGTACTAGTGTGCTGCAGGAGCGGCAGGTGGCGCTACAGTGAGCAGTTGCTACTGCACCGGCCGTGGCGCTGCGTGCAGGCTGACTTCGCGCACTTCCCTGCGCCCGCGCATCACAGCGACGTGAGTACTAGTGTGCTGCAGGAGCGGCAGGTGGCGCTACAGTGAGCAGTTGCTACTGCACCGGCCGTGGCGCTGCGTGCAGGCTGACTTCGCGCACTTCCCTGCGCCCGCGCATCACAGCGACGTGAGTACTAGTGTGCTGCAGGAGCGGCAGGTGGCGCTACAGTGAGCAGTTGCTACTGCACCGGCCGTGGCGCTGCGTGCAGGCTGACTTCGCGCACTTCCCTGCGCCCGCGCATCACAGCGACGTGAGAGTACTAGACTGCATATTACAACCACCGGACAGGATTGTTGCCTAGGGGCCCGGACAGGGTCAATTCAGCCCTGACACTGTGTTGCCAGGGAGGCAATCGTCGTGCTATCGAGATCCACTCCATATTCAAGATATCGGGTTCGATACCGCACATCTTCGTCGAAAACGATCTCGATTAATATTTATTTCGATTGAAAACGGCGGCGATTAACGGCCGATCCCAATAACCTATCTTTATCCGTGATTACGCGTTACATTTGACATTTGAGCTATAGGATTTATGTCAAAATTGACACTAGCAATCTCAAATCTGCAGATTATGGATAGAAGATAGGTTATTGGGATCGGCCGTAAGGCGGCTCGTTAGAATAGTATCTTTTGTTTTCTGTGGAAATATTCGGTATCTCAAATCGATATTTTGACCATGGAGATGATCTCGATAGCACGAGAATTGCCCACAGCCAGTACTCTAACATCTCTGTGTTGTGCCAGTCAACCTATTAAAATCACTGGGTTGCGTAAGTTTACTCACTTACTACTCTGGGTTGTGTAAGTTTACACACAATCTCTGCGTTGTGTAAATGTACTTCCATACTTACTTCTCTGGGTTGTATAAGTTTACTCAATAATAACTTTGTGTTGTGTAAGTTAACTCACTTACATCTCTGGGTTGTGTAAGTTTACTCACTTACTGCTCTGGGTTATTTAAGTTTGCCAACTTACTCTGGGTAAGTTTACCTAGTAAATGCTGTGCCGCTCGCTGGGGACATTTGTGGGCTACATATGTTTATTATTTATTATAAATATGTCTATTATTAATGTCAGGTGCCGAGCGAGCCGGTGGAGCTCGGCACTATCACGTACCCAGCGTCCGCCGGGTTCGACCGAGACGATACTGTCTACGTGACGCCGACGCAGCTCGCTAGGTAAGAGTTTACTTTACACCTTGACAAAAATGCTAGACAAAAATAATGGCAACATAAGCACAGAGACTATAGTATTTAACTAATACTGATAGACCACCTAGAACAATATATGACAGCGGCGTAAACTGAGATGCTACGGAAGCTTCTTTAGTTCGAGGCCATTATCGCTTGGTGCATCACCAGCTAAAAATTGCAAATACCACGAGATGGCGCTAAGATATATAGGATTTATTCTAAGATTAGCGCCACCTACAACAACACCACCTTTTTTAGGGAGTAGAGATCATCATCCCTTGTTCTTTACCTAGAAGTATAACTGAAACCATGGCGTAGATTTGTACAAATCTTACTCCTTACGCCATCTCTTTTTTACGAAGGGTTACTAATTCTAATTTGTATGGGATGAGCACCCTGTGGTTTTGGTCACGGTAAGCATAATATTGTGATGCGGAACTGCTGATGAAGACCACATATGGCCACCAGATCTGCTCAATACTAGGTACAAATACAATGCGTGGCTGACGGGCAGGCAACGCATAGCCTAAACCGGTGGACCTAGAGCCATGAAACTTTGTACAGGGGTTCCTTAGTAGCGTGGGGTAGCACTGATATGGGATTTAACAAAATTAAGTCCCAAGGGGGGGGGGGGGGGGGATAAGGGGTTACAGTTTGTACTCTTCACAAAATAAACGGCCCGGTGACAGCGTCCGTATCACTGACGTGATAAGGTTGAATTTTGTTTGGCCCGCCGCCGGGCCTTTTATTTTGTGAAGACACTCAATCTAATCGAATAGGGTTTGTGGAAGTCGGTTTTATCTTAAGTTTACTTTTTGTTTCAATTATTTAAATGTTTATGTTCTTGTCTCTCTCTCTTGCAGCCTCCGCTCTCTGGTCGCGGAGTTGAAGAACGACGATGTGCAGCTAGACCTGTCGCCGCTCGAGCGCGGCGTCTGCGCAGCTTAGAACAAGACGGACATGATAATTACCTAATTACTAATTACCTAATTAAGTGTAAAAAATTGGTCAAGTGCGGGTCGGGCTCGCACACGAAGGCTTCCGCACCATCGTCGTCTGTGCCTAAAACGGCAATACCTTCAATATCGCCGTCAGTCGACTCTTGCTATTAAAAAAATGCAGGCGCTATTGTATTGAAATTGACTTAATACCTACTTTTAATTCTAAACACCCTTTCTTTAGTGTATTTCAGTATTTTTTTTTGCGGCAATATAAATACTCATTCTGGAAAACATTTCAACTCTCTAGCTATTACGGTTCGTGCTGTAGGACCCGATGACGGACAGCGGAGCCTTAGTAATAGGGTCCCGTTTGGCACCCTTCGGGTACGGAACCCTAAAAATGGATTAGGCTGAACACGCACTGCGGTTAAACCGCACCTCGGACACTCCATAGAACGCTCGTAAAATAATCACTACATAGCCAAACTCGTCCAATGATATTTTGGCGTGTGAGTGACGTTTACAGGGGGGCGTCACTTCGACGCAACCTCATGCAATGATACTGTCAAAAATCTTCAGTTTTACCTGTCACCGCACGCCAAAAGATCTTTGGACAGGCTGTACTGTCCACTTACTTTTTTGCTACTAGATTAGTAATTCTATTATAGATCTATTTTACGGTTCAGCCCCCCTAGACAAGATGCAGAACGCTATTATCGTTCGCACGAAACGCTGAGAATACGTATGCGATTTTACAATTAGTCACGCTGCGCTTGCGTCACCAAATATCAAGTCGCATACATTTTGAGTTTTCGTTTCTATTCGTTTTCGTAGCGTTATTATCCTTTGTCGAGGCGTGCTGCATATAAAAGACATGATTTATAAATGTATTTTTTTGCTTATGAACTCAAATCAAACACTTATTATTTCATATTTGTTTATTGAAATTAAACTCAATTAAACATTATTAAACTCAACTATTACTATCTTTGTATATTTGTTAAAGTTAACTTGATATAGTAAATAATGCTAACATTTTCTCACTATCTTGTTATTTTCCCGGCATAGCAGAATGAAAGGCACGAAAACAATTTAAATTAATTTAGCAGTAAGTATTCTATTTTGCTTTATAATCAGTGATCGGATATTCGGATGCATATTTACCTAAAGTTCAGGTGTTGGCTAATATGGAATGCGCTTTGCTATCGAAACAATTCTGATTTAAGTGATCAAATCATAGTGATAGATAGTGATTAAAATGCTAGTTACTGATAATTAATACATATGGAAACATAATTTAACCCGTTGAGTGCCCTTGGACACTCGAGGGGTTGTCAAAACATATATTTTGTTTTTATTTTTTTTCAGACCTTCTTGTACCCTTACATACACAATACACATATTTGCATCAGGGATCAAATATTAACGCTAAATAAATATGCATCCGATAAGTTACACAATATCGAGATACCTTTTACCCGGTTTTTTTTTTGAGATAAATTATTATTATTTTGTTAATTAATCCTGTCCATCCTAGGTTTGCTGGAAGAGATCTCTTATTAGAGATAAGCTCGCTTTTGTACATGTTTTTTTCATTATTAAGTGTCTGTATTCTGTTTTTGTGCAATAAAGTTTAAAGTTTATTATACACCCGAGAAGGGGAAGGCCCAGTAGGAGATGGAGGGACAACCTGGATAAGTTCCTGCCGGGGTGGATGGAACAAACTGCAGCCAGAGATGTGTGGGCTCGAACCGGTGAAGCCTTTGCCCAGCTGTGGGACACCGCAATGGGCTAGATAAAAAAATAAATTTAGAAGCCGCTTTCATACTTTTACAGTTAAAAACAAACTTTAGGTAAATATGCATCCGAATATCCGATCTCTGTTTATAATCGACTTTTTAAAAGGCTATAATTAAATTATACAGGATGTTTGGAGTATGGAGCGACAAAATTTTTTTGGGGATTAGAGGACATCATTCTGAACAACTTTTACTATGAAAGCGATTTTTTGATCAGAGCAACTTTTTTTTGGCATCTCATAATACATTTTGGGCCGAAGCGGTTATCAGATCTTATAGAGAAGTGAAAAATTAAGTTGCTCTCTGATCAAATCGGTTTGATAGTGAAAGTTGTTCAGAATGATGTCCTTAGGGACATAGCTAGTTAGCTCCCCAAAATGGTTTGTCGCTCCCAGGGAGCACTTATCCAGTGGAGAGCGCATCATTTTCCTTTTAAACAAAACTCACCAATCGGCGGGGGAGGAGGTAAGAGAGCTGTGATTGCGAAACTGTCTGGCGGGCCGTCATCGTACATAGGTTGCGTATGCGAACGTTTGTTGAACACAACAGACGTTTGGCGAGCCGCATTCCCCCGCAGGCGCGGTCAATTGGATATATAGTCTCTGGTCGTTCCATACTTCAAACACCCGGTATAAGATTTTCTTGTTGTAAACGAAAAATTTGTAACAACTTGTAGCTAATGTACTTATTGTGGTTGTAAGAATAAATATATTATTTATTGATCCAGTTTTCTTTCTTTACATATCAAGTTTGTATAAATATCAAAAGTCAAAACAAAATTTTGTCATTGTTCATTTAGCTGGACCTCTGGACGTACATTAACCGACACGCAACGCAAATGATTTTAATTGCCGTCTACGCCGTCTATGAATTCCTGTTGAACCGCATCTACCATCCACCGGCAAATATTAGCAACGTCGGATCCATCATCGCAAGTGGCCTGCCTGCGTTGCGTGTCGCAAGTGGCCTGCCTGAGTTGCGTGTCGCAAGTGGCCTGCCTGCGTTGCGTGTCGCAAGTGGCCTGCCTGCGTTGCGTGTCGCAAGTGGCCTGCCTGAGTTGCGTGTCGCAAGTGGCCTGCCTGCGTTGCGTGTCGCAAGTGGCCTGCCTGCGTTGTTGCGTGTCGCAAGTGGCCTGCCTGCGTTGCGTGTCGCAAGTGGCCTGCCCGCGTTGCGTGTCGCAAGTGGCCTGCCCGCGTTGCGTGTCGCATGTGGCCTGCCCGCGTTGCGTGTCGCAAGTGGCCTGCCTGCGTTGCGTGTCGCTAAGTCGACGTCTAGCTACGCTATGGATTTTTGTCATTATCCGGTCAATTACGATAAGAAGATATATCTTGACTATTCAAATTCAAATTATTTATTTTTTCCGCGTTACAAAAACAACTTGAATAAACTAGTAATTACATCAGGGAACTTAAAATGTAAAAGCCGTTGGAAAGTATCACTAGGTGAGTAATACGCAGTAGGTGCTGGGTCTTACGAGGCTAGACCCATAGAGCAACACGGTCTCCTAACTAAACCTAATAGTGATTGTATTGTACATTGTACCCGCATTCTATCGTTATTTTCATCAATTTAATCTACTTAACGCTATCTAGTGGAGAGTAGCAGAACTAATCTAATTCTAAACCAGTGTCGCTACCTGGGTTTGTTGATAACTGTGTATCTAACCCATCACACATTTGAATCACCAGATGGCGTTACCTGCCTATTTATAAAGTGATTTCCATTTGTAGTGCATCCTAACCCAACTCTGTACATATTCGTAATGTCTGTAGTAAAAGCCCAATGTCCCCACCAAGGGGCACAGGTCTTTACAAGGATACGAGTAAGATTGAGCCATACCTACTCCAGCACGCTGGCTCAGTATTGGCACAGATTAATAAAGAGTTAGGAACAGATTGGACACTGTACATAATCGTTCAACTAAAAAGCGACCCTTGCTACAACGCAACAAAGTACAATTCATGCTGTGTAGCGCGGCGCCCGCGCTTCGATTACTTGCCTAAAAGTTGCCTCTCTTTCTGTCGCGTAACTCTATCCTCGTCTGAAGCGGCCCGTGAAACTAAGGGTTGTCTCTTGTGACAAATAAAACTGGATATTTACTTAACTACTAACTACGAACCACTTACTATTATTATTCTAGATTTGTGAATAAAATTTAATATAGGTAGTATAGGTACCTACCTAACTTTTACATAATGGCCTATCGACAGTCAGTAGGACAGTGACCTTTATTCATCTGTGCAGTGACGAAACGTCATCAAACAAAGCATGCAGTATTTCTTCGCCTTCATTTTAGTATGTAACTACACGCGGGGCGCGCGGGGCTAGATATAACGGCACGTGCAACCCGGGCGGCGCTCGGCAGCAACCCACTGAGTCGGGCCAGGCCTCCGTCACTGAATGTACTCGCGCGTTATAATTACCTACCGCCCGCCCGAGCTCTCGGAGCGCCCGGCTATGGCCCGGCGCCCAACGTCAGTATGGTTGTCGCAAGCCAAGCGCACGCACGTTTTGAACTGTGTTCGTATCGTACGAGTATCTGCGATGTCTGCCAGCCCTGCGATTAGTTTGAGATCGCGCGGTGCGAGGCGATCACAACTGTACGCTTGAGCATTTAGGCACATTTTAGCATGCAGCGGTTGCTGACGCGACGGAGTAGGCTATTATAGCAGTAGGTATTGGAAATTTCCTACTGAGTGAAGTATCTGTTACTTAGTAACTATTTAGCAATCTGTGGTCGGGCCGACTTGGACCGCACAGCGCGGCCGCGGATCTACTTGTGGCTTTGCAGGTAAAGAGCGGAGTGTCACACGCCTGGTATTGGTTTGCAATAGGGTAGGCACAGAAACCTAAAAATTTAATGATTGAAAGCGTCGGAACTCTAGTAAATTGAAAGAAACTTTTTCAAGTTAAAGTACTTACTTACTTTATTTATTTCTTGTTATTAAATATGTTTAGGATATCACAAATTGTTTTGTTTACAAACATAAAGTATACCTACTTACTTATAATGAGTAGCTAGCGTAAAATTCCATAGGTACATTCAGGGCCAGTTTCACAAGTCATGGTAAATTGTGGATAAATCTAAATCACAAAAACGACAACAATCGTTACGATCTAAGCTGGACGTACACCAACCGACACGTAACGCAGGCAAGCAACGGATTCGATTACGTCCAGCTTTATCCGACAAAAAAGTCCCTATTCACAACATACCGACAGCATTACAACGATATTTTGGATTGCGGTGACAGGTGAACCTCTTTTTGACAGGTTCGTTTATTCAATCGCATTAAGTTTGTAAAAGTGGCGCCCCCTGTAGACGTCACGCCAAAAGATCACTTGCTTGTAAAACAGGCCTGAGCGAATTTTACCAACGAAGAGTAACTTTTTACTAGAGAGTATCTTCTACTTTTTCATAGAATGACCATCCATTTCATTTTGAACTGTCATTGTCATACAAATAATCCCCGGGATAGTTATTTTAGCATTACTTTTTGTTGGTAAAATCCAGCCTAAATGAATCTACTTATACCTACTCGTGTTACTACTCTAGTAGCAAAAAGATAAACCGTGGTCAATAAAAAAAGTATCAAAAACATCATGATTGGGTTTTTGTACGGGCTATTGCAACTTTTCGCTACAAGTAGGTACCTGATTCAAGTTTAGATGTTTTTCAAAGAACTTATGTTTGCAGCACAGCATACATGACGGTAAAACATTACATTAATATAAAATTCTAAGTCAAAAGCGATGTATAAGATATTAAAAAGTTAAATAACATAGTTAAAATTAAGTGATAGGTACATGCATACGAAGTAAGTCGTGGAATTCTGAAGGCGTCAAAATGAACTATCCAACTATACTAAAATAATAAAATCCAACATATCCGGTAGCCATACATAGCCTCTATTTTCATATATTTTTGATTATATTAGTAGTGACTTCTGATGTCTCTAGAATCTGACAAACCATTTATAGAACTATGTTGATATTATAATTTTATAAAATTATTGTATAATAATTCACAACAGGTAGCAAAGCCAGCTAGCTACAAAGTACACAAGTGATTCAAAATAAATATTATTTTCGATAATTTTAAGTAGAAAATAAAATACTTGTTAGGACTAGCATACTCCAAGAATGGCACTTAATTCACAAAACAATCTTAGTTAACAAGAAAATCAAATTAGGTACCAAGTTCAAGCCATTAAAACCACAAATCATATCCGATAAATAAATATAAAAATATGTGGAATAATTAAACTGCAGATTTGTACCTACGTTATACAGGGCGTAACAGAAAGGTGTAGTCATATTTTTAAGGTTGTCAAGGACATCATTCTGAACAACTTTTACTATAACACCTACTTTGATCAGAGCAACTTTATTTTTTTGTTTTTCCATATTTTTTGGCCTTCGTGGTCAGCTGATTAGTATGAAGAAGCAAAAATTTAAGTTGCTCTGATCAAATCGGTTTCATGGAGAACGTTGCTCAGAATGACGTTCTTAACAGCGCGTTAAAAAATTGAACCTTTCAATTTAAAGAGTCGCCCCTGGACTGAATAAAAATAAAATAGGTACCATTGAACGATGAAACCATCTTTTTTGTTCCACAGTGTATGCCTACCTGATTTGAAATGAGGCTGAGTACCTACGAGCATGTATACCACGTTTTTAAGATTTAATACGTTCATGGTTTTTTTAATAACGAACATAAAAAAGAATATCGTTTTTTTATATTTACAATTTCTATTACTGTTACGCTAAAAGCTATTTATTGTCTATAGTTTGATATTTTGGCGCAAACACCAATTTAACATTATGGTTGAGTAATATCTTTACAATATACATGAATAACCTAAAATAAAGCATATTTAGGGGTATTTTTAACATGTGATCGGAACAACGTTTTATTCACTTCCCTATTATTGCTTTAGGCCTAAAATCGACATTAAAATCAAATCAAATGTATATTTACACGGTATTTACATAAAAAATTCGAAATATACCTTAAAATGAAATATGTTCTTTAATAAGTAGTACTTTAAATATTTTAAGTAGCTATTCTAAATTATGTTTTCTACTGAGCCTCTGGTAGATCGTGATGTCTTTATTTTTTATTTATTAACTTTTTTGCATCAAATTAAAAAAAAATTATATATTTAAAGCTGGCATACCTAGTTACGCACGACGCAACGGTTGTTTGCTAACATTTGAATTACGTACATCACAGTAAACTGAAGTATTATTTTCTTTCCTTCACACAGCTAGTGCTGTTACAATGTGATTCCATGATTTTTCGAAATGAAAATCATTGACATTGAAAATGACGATATTCGGGAAGACTCGATTTTACAGCTCAAATATTTTGCGTAGAAAACATTTTATTTTAAACCTGTTTGCTGATTATGCACGTACAGCAATATCTATGTCGGTCTCTCCTTAAAATTGTCGTTTTGACTATTTTTGACAATTTCAAACTAAAATTTACTTCAGAGCACTTTCAATAACATATTCCATATAAATAACTAGTCACAATAATATCAATCCAGCAATACCATTCAAAGACATCGGGAGGGATAGATCTAAATGGATACGGAATCGAGCTATTTCTTAATCGATCAAAACAGCCACAATCAGGATAGATGTCCAGAAATACAGAATCAAGTCAAATCGATCAATGCACAAACTCATTCACCCCACCACCATGATGATGAAACTGTTGAGTATTATCCACAATAACACTAGTATAACCTTCTTGCGTCGTCGGACTCGGAGCGACCTTATTGAAGTTATTCCCAAAATTCCCGCCATCCGCCATGACAGGCTGGCCATTTTGATTGTTTCCGTAGAACGTGATGAGATTCGTGTAATTCGGATACTGCTGTTGGATCACCTCGCTTTCTATAGAACTACATGATGATGAGCTAGCAGAGAACGGTCTTTGGTTTGGTGCGTAGTTTGCGTAATTTGTGTTTGGGAGCATTTCGTTTTGCTCTGAATAGTCGTTGTAGAAAAGGTCTTGGTAGTTGTTGTGCTGGTAGTCCTCTTGCGCTTCGTAGGGTTGTACGACTGGTAGGTTGTAGTTTGGGTACGTGTAGGTGTTGTCTGTGTATTCTTCATGATGGTGGTTCTGTTTGTCGACGCGCGGGCGGGGGGAGGGGGGCTGGTGCGAGATGGAGGGAGAGGCGTCGAGTTTTTGCGCTCCTTGCTCAAGATTTAGGATGAGGTGCTTTTCTTCGATGTCGCTGTGGAGGAAGAGATTTTTTGTTAAACAACATAACATAACACAGCGTTACGCTTTTTGCCATATGGGGTAGCAGAGGTACGACTGTGCCCACTTTTAGCCAGCTATTCGATACTTCATTTTTGCAAAAATATTCACTTAACCTCCTATCCAACACTGTTCTTTACAAAGGACAATGATTCGGAAAATTGACAATAACCATAACATATTTTCTGATCAACATTAAGTTTTTCTCTGAATAACTTCTTTATTACTTTTATTATTTACCCTTACTAATTTGTTAAAAAGCATATTAGAAATCAAATAAATGACCTTTATAAAAACTCTTGTGCCGGTGCGTCCGCTATTTTTGTATTTTTTTTTGTCTGGGAAAGAAACGTCTTTGTAAAAATGTATAAGAATATCTTGAATTACCCACTGGCGGCCGCTGATGAGATGTTAAAGATTTTTATCCGTAACTTGACTAGAGGTAAACTTGACGCTGACACAAATAAAAGCTGCACTACTTATGCCAAAAAAAGTATCTTAGTGTGGGGCCAGAAGCAATATATGTGCGTTTATAAAAACAAACAAGTAGGTATATTCACCTCAGAACATAATTCACGGACACGATACAATGCGGCCTGGAAGACCTGGAGTTGTGGACGATGGTCGCATAGCTCTGCATCCACACCCACCCGCCGGACTTGGTCAGGAACCGGTAGTAACGCGACGTTACTTGCCCCTTCGTCAGCACTGAGGTATGAATATATCAAAATTATTAGTTTTAGTAATATACCGATCTATTAACATTTGTCCTTTATAAAGGACAGGCAAATTTTAATCACAATTTGACAAATGGCAACTGTGAGACATAGCAATTAATGTCCCCACCAGCATACCCATAAGCTAGACGTAAAACTATCGACATGCAACTCTCTATCTTCTTTCGTCTTTGATATCCTAAAGAACCGCATAAACCATACCCTAGGTACCGCCCACATCCGTCAACGGCAAATATTAGCAAACTCCGTTGCCTAGACAGGCTTGCGTGTTGGTTAATGTACGTCGCTTTTAATGCCTATTTTGGGGTATGCGATGCATATAATTACTTCGCACTTACAAAAAGTTCGTTAAACTATACTTTCATCCTCCCTGGGAGTCCCTGAGGCCCCTGGAGGGCAATTCTGGCGCTAGCGAGATCATGTCCATGGTCGAAATATCGATTTTGAGATACCGAAATCTCTATCAAAAACAAGAAAACGCTATTCTTAAGACTTTCGAACAACCGCGATATCTTGACCCATTTTTGATCGAAATAAATATAAATCGAGATCGTTTTAGACGGATTTAGGCCGTATCAAAACTGATATCTCGACTGTGGAGATGATTTCAATAGCGCGAGAATCAGGGGCCAGGTCGAAATTCACCTTGAGGCAGAATCTCGCCCGGCTCCACAACACTTACATGTGCAGTGTGAGTATCGCATGTGTAACACATCGGTTCCGTGTATGTAGTGGTAGAGGGTCTTCTCGATGAGGTCTTGCGGTTCGTAGCCGGTCAGTGCTGCCACCCTGCGGACAAGCGAGGAATCCGGTTATTATCTGGGGGTTATTTTTTTTTACATAGGTGTTTTTTTTGTGCGATTCGAGAGGTGTCAAAATCACTAAACTAAGGCACTAGACTGACAACTTTATTTCTGACAGCTCTTGCGTGGTGGTCTGTTGGTCACAGATTCTATTTTCAAACACACAATTTTAATAACTTTGCTTTGTTTAGTTCGTGGCGCCTGCCGGATCGCAGGCAATCTTGATTACGCCTAATATTTAAAGTGACTATTATAGCTGGAGTCAGCTGGACATACTATTATACCCACTCACAACACAACGGAGGTACAGGCAACGGATTTAGCATCTTGATTATATTTAGCAGCAGCTGTCAAAATGTATGAAATAAAGTATGTCAAACTCAAATGTTCCCAGCGCGCTAATCACATCACAATTAGTATTTTGGTGCACGTGACACTTCCGCATCCACCTTCTCTACATAAGAATCTGTCACCGGCAAAATTCATTGACGGCAATCAAAATCCGTTGCCTCCTGCGTTGCGTGTCGGTAGGTGTACGTCCAGCTTCAGCCGGTAACCCGACAGGCGACATGCGTGATTTTCTCGAAAACAAAAATTATTAAGAATGTAAATCGCATGGAACATACTAGGTATACTTATTATTAAATTATTAATAAATTTTTTCACCCACTGACATTTTAAATTTGAAAATTTTATTGTTTTAATTATTTTATATTTGATTATTTGTTAATAAACACTGACATGTTAAATTTAAGAATTATATTGTTTAATTATTTTATAATTGATTATTTGTAAATATTTGTACACCGTACTATACGGTAAAATACACACAACTAATTCGAAGTATTGTAAATAGAACCACCTATACTGTATACGTGTATTTTAGCAAATAAACAATCTGAATCTGAATCTGAATCTGACAACTAAGTATTAGTATTTCGTCGAAAACAATATGTCACAAAAAAAAACATCTTCGTGCACCCCTGTTCACATTTTTTGCTTGATTAAGCACTAACTGATGTGATGACTCAGTCATCGACACCCCACATATAAAACTCTCCACTAAAAAACTGTCATCTCAAGCATTTCCGCCAATTAAATCTATAAAAACGTAGCATATTTTTTTACCGCCACTTTTTTTGGCGGCCATTTTAAGGTGACCTTTTTTAACACAGACTACCTATTCTCGGGGAGGCAGTTGCTTCGACCGAAGGAAATACTTGGATCCTACCCTGCAGCCCTTCACTCCGTCCTAGGTAGTGCTTGCCCTGAAGCTTTCCATAACTGAAGAACCAGTTTTTTTTTAAATATCATAAGAACGAGATTGTATGTAGGTACCGAACGTTTCTTCCGCACCCTGTATAGACTAGCCGCAAAAAAATAAATTCAAAGTATAGCTGTCCAATACCACAGGTGCTCATCCCATACAAATTAGAATTAGTAACCCTTCGTAAAAAAGTGATGGCGTGAGGAGTAAGATTTGTACTTTAAACGCCATGCTTTCAGTTTACATACTTCTAGGTGGCGCTAATCTTAGAATAAATCCTATATATCTTAGCGCCATCTCGTGGTATTTGCAATTTTTCGATGGTGCTGCACCAAGCGATAATGGCCTCGAACTAAAGAAGCTTCCGTAGCATCTCAGTTTACGCCGGTGTCATATTTTGTTCTAGGTGGTCTAACTGTATTAGTATAATACTATAGTATCTGTGCCTATACTTACTTATACTAGGACTAGGTTAGGTATCAAAATTTGGCCTGAACAAGAGAGAAGCGCCTGCGCGTTGGCGATACGGCGCGGGCGCGAAATGTCTAACATAATGAAACAAATCGGAGAAAACTTCGAATAGAACACTTCCGTATGTATGGTAGGCCCATAGATTTGTATGGATTTACTGCTTCCTGGATAATTCCGTTTCAGTGTGTGTGGCGGCCCTAAATCTAGTAACTACGAATCAGGGACCAATTTAGACTGGTCTCGTTAGGAAATCGGATATACAGGGGGTTGTGTGAAGTGGCAATTAAACAATAGTGCGCGAGGGCGCCACTGTCTCACACCCCATTACACCCCGTTGTTCCAGAACATCCTTTAGATTGTTTTAGTAGGGGTTCCATTGAGTAGTTATGTGTTTAGGATTTATTTAAGTGCTGGGATTTACTAAATAAATTATAGTATTTTTATTAAAATGTGTGACGAGTTGAATGATCTAAACTCGAATAACTAATCTCTTAGCAAAATGCTAAACAATGGCCTGTACTTATTGGTTTAATTTTAGATTATCTATTTTGTTATTAAATACAGATAACAAACACACAAAAATATGTGTACAAAGGTTTAATATAAGATATCTCTTCCAGCAAACCAAGTTAACAATAAGACAGTTATATATACCCTATCCAATATAACAGACAACTTGACAGCTTACCTAAAACTTCATAAAATCCACTTTTTAAACACTAGATAGGGATGTTTCCAAAACAATCGGAAAGAATCGAAATTGTTTATTCAGTTGAAATAACAGAAGAGTTGTCATCGTCATCACTGCTATGAGCACTTAAAGATATTATTAGGTATTTAATTTTCAACCATATTTAAGGTAACTGAAGAAACAAGAATAAAATGTTAGACATCGTTCCGATTCACAAATGTTTGAAGGGTGTATCGATTCTTTTGATTAATCGATTTTAATGAGCAGTCTCCCCTCACTCACAGGCTAAGATTGACATCTGTCAAGTTGCCTGTTATATCGGATAGGGTATAGTAAACATTCTTCTAAGCATCTCCATTCAAAGTCCAATCAAGCCACATGTAAAGTGACTCATCATCATCATAAATATAAAAATAAGTCGTACATAACAAATGAAGTCAGCAATAATTATTTTAAAACAAAACTTTTTGCTTTCGTCATGCGTTATTTACTCCCCGACAGTCTATGTGCTGACTTTGCTCTCTGCTTTAACAACTCGGTCTACCACAACGACTTACGTACGATACATTTTAACCGACTTCCCAAAGGAGGAGGTTTACAATTCGTCCGGAAGTTTTTTTTTTATGTATGTGCCCCGATGGTGCCTAGACGAATGGACCGATTTGGAAAATTATTTTTTTGTTTGAAAGGGTTTACCTTCCCATTGGTCCCATTGACACCAGGTCAGGATCTGATGATGGGATCCTGGAGAAATCGAGGGAACTATTCAAATATTATAGGCAGACCTATAGTGATTTTTGTGTTTTTCATAATAACTCGTGCAAATGCACATGGTAAGCATAATATTGTGATGCGGAACTGCTGATGAAGACCACATATGGCCACCAGATCTGCTCAATACTAGGTACAAATACAATGCGTGGCTGACGGGCAGGCAACGCATAGCCTAAGCCGGTGGACCTAGAGCCATGAAACTTTGTACAGAGGTTCCTTAGTAGCGTGGGGTAGCACTGAGAGGAGATTTGACAAAATTAAATCCCCAAGGGGGGGGGGGGATGAGGGGTAACAGTTTGTATTAAACTCGATCTAATCAAATAGGGTTTGTGGAAGTCGGTTTTTTCTAAAGTTTACTTTTTGTTTCAATTATTCATTTTCGACTACATGTTTCTTGGGGAAAGTTGGTCACACATAATGATGGGTACTATATCATTCCCCAAAATATGGTCAGCTAATTAAATGGCACCCTATATGGAAGGTTGAGGTGCTCCGTGGTCTAGTGGGTTTCACCTTGCTTCTCAAGCAGGAGATGCAGTTTCGAATCCCGGTGCTGACCAATGAGATGATTAATTTGTCTTAATTACCTACATTATCGGACACTCCGTGTTTCGGACGGCCAGTCCCGGCTACTATCACTACTTCGTAGTATGTAGTAGTCGTAAAACCCCTCCACCAACCCGCACTGAGCCAGCGTGGTGGAGTATGGCTCAATCTTACTCGGATGCGGGTAAAGGCCTGTGCCCCTCGGTGGGGACATTAATGGGCTTCATTTACTTTTCAACCGACTTCAAAAAAAGGAAGAGGTTCTCAATTCGACCCGTATGTTTTTTTTTTTTTTTTCTATGTTTGTTACGCGATAACTCCGCCAATTATGAACCGATTTGAACAAATCTTTTTTCGGCGTATAGGTAATACCTCAAGGGTGGTCCCATTGACACCAGGTCCTGATGATGGGATCCTGGAGAAATCGAGAGAACTCTTCAAATATTATAGGCAGACCTATAGTGATTTTTGTGTTTTTCATAATAACTCGTGCAAATGCACATAGCATAATATTGTGATGCGGAACTGCTGATGAAGACCACATATGGCCACCAGATCTGCTCAATACTAGGTACAAATACAATGCGTGGCTGACGGGCAGGCAACGCATAGCCTAAACCGGTGGACCTAGAGCCATGAAACTTTGTACAGGGGTTCCTTAGTCGCGTGGGGTAGCACTGAGATGGGATTTGACAAAATTAATTCCCCAAGGGGGGGGGGGGGATAAGGGGTTACAGTTAGTATTAAACTCAATCTAATCAAATAGGGTTTGTGGAAGTCGGTTTTTTCTAAAGTTTACTTTTTGTTTCAATTATACATTTACTATATGGAAGTTCTAACGTTGATGAAAACCATCGTGCGGAAACCTTTATTACTCCATAGCTGCGGCGATGGGCTAGCCCCCTGTCACGCAAAATGTTGTATTGAATCACTGGCTGAAAGTGGGCACAGTGGTGCCTCTGCCGCCCCGCATGGGAAAAGGCGTGACGCTATGTTATGTGTGTGTTCGGACAACGGAGACAACGTCCTTCGAACGAGGCTCTAACAAAGAGAACACAAACAGTCCATATAAATTAAACTAAAGTTCAATGTTTTTTCCACGACCAAAAGGTTTTTTCTAGGTGGTAATAGTATGTCATTCTTGTCCATATTAAGGCGGTGTCATATTCTGCACAGATGTCCGCCAGGTGTGCTACCAGCTAATCTATGCTGAGGCGAGGATTGCAGGGACGCACTCAGGGTATCTGAATAGGTGGGGGTCGAATTGTGCCTTAATTTAAGAACAAATGTTGTACTTTATGGAAGCAATAAACTTAACTTCAACTTGAATAAATTACAGAACTGTCAAATTAAATGGAAATGACGGGTGTCGCTAGTAGCTTTCTAGTATTACTAAATTTGGGAATTGCGTCCGAGCATAATTATAATGTCATTTCATAGATGTCGTGATTCAGAACTACGACCGCCAGCTTTGAAACGCCATTCTATGCTCGGATGCAATAGGCTTCTGGCCTGTCAAGTCAAAAAAGATACTTTTTATGAACTGTCAAAACGGAACTTTTATTCCTGAGTTCTATAAAATAACAACAGAATGACGTCATGTGAAAGAGCCATAAAATGCTGTCTTTTTTTGCACAAAATTGACTTTATAAAATATATCTGCTGGAAATATACAATTCTGAGAATGTCAAGCCATATCGTACGTAATGCTTCAACTTAAAACTTGTTCCTAGATTTATTGGATATCCTTGGCCACTAGCCTATTCCCAAGTATGTGAATAAATGAGTTATGATGTAAATCGAATGTAATTAGACCACTTTGACGGATATACAGGTACAGCTGTCCAACGATTGTTTGGCGTGCGGTGACAGGTAGAAACTAGCGTTTTTTGACAGGTTTATTGCATTAGGTTGCGTAGAACTGGCGCCCCCTGAAAACGTCACCCAAACGCCAAAAGATCGTTGGAAGGCCAGCTGTAGGTCAACTAGGCCTACAGATCTGCCAACTTCTCTGTGAAATTACGGGTGTCATTATTGGGTTTCTATTATTGACACAATACGGGTGTCGCTAGTGACTTTCTAGTACTGAATAAGTATTTACTTTACTTACTTACTTACTTACTTACTTACTTACTTTATACTTTATTGAACAGAAAAACATGTTACAGACACTTTATATTGGAAATAAACATGTAAAAGGCGAGCATATCTCTAAAAAGAGATCTCTTACAGCAAACCTAGGATGGAGACTTAGTACTTGCTAATTATTCGATTTCCAACCTCATATGAAAGAAACTCTTAACTATTACGTTGTTGACGAGTTTCCCCTCACAAATAAAACCTGAATGCAGCCCATTGAGATGTTTTGTAATATTATATGTTTTGTGTTTTCATAGACAGTTAGCGATATCAAGTTACTTTGTTTGATAGATCGGTAAGTACGTAGTTAGTGATTATATACAAGAATACAAGTATACATTTGAAGTAATACAATTAGCTATCCTAATTTCATACTGTATAATATTATTATTATTTTTTCTGTAGATCTATCCTTTTAATTACCTACATAAAGCTTAAAATTGTTAAGTACCTACCTAGTATTGTACAAAATAAATATGTACCCACTGGGAAGTAAGTGTCTCCCATGATACAGGTTTTTCCTACTTTGGGAGGCAGGGACCTTAATTATGTAAACCCTGTTATTTTGCAAAATAAATTATTCATCTTCTTCTTCTCTTGTGGCCAAGGTAATCCAATAAATCTAGGAACAAGTCTTAAGTGGAAGCATTGTGTACAAAATGGCTTGGCATTCTCAGAATTGTATATTTCCAGCAAACATATTTTATAAAGTCAATTTTGTGCAAAAAAAGACAGCATTTGATGGCACTTTTGCATGACGTCATTCTGTTGTTATTTAATAGAACTCAGGAACACAAGTTCCGTTTTGACAGTTCATTAAAAGTATCTATTTTGACTTGACAGGCCACAAGCCTATTTTAAGATTGTATGTCGAGATGAGACGCAGACAGGTTTGCGGGTTTCTTTTCTAGCAAGTTTTGTCGCCCTATTATTTGGAGTTGTCAAAACTCGAGTTTGACGCCTTGAGAATCCCAGACAGATTCTTCAGGCGTTAAAATTAAACTTTTTTCTAATCAAAAAGCGAGTTTCAATACACAGATCGTAACTCCACTGGAGAAAAACTATGTATTTATATATTATTATTTATTAATTAAGTACCTTAGAGTTTCAAAGTAGAATCCTACTAAATCCTGTAGCAACCGGATAAGAACTATAGGATTTGTAGCAGTCTCTTTAATTTTAGCGCCTCAAGAATCCCGCCACGTGTGTATAGGTTACTATACTATATCAACTATAGTATTGTGCGTTTCTGAGAAGCTCTCAAGCCCTAAGGTCGATGCTTCAAGCTCAACAAATTGCCGTGAACGAATAAAATGTAACGGATTTATGCACTGTTGTCGACATAAATACAGCCGGGTCGGCGAGGGGGGGGGGACGAGATTCGGCAGTTACCGGTTGTGGAGCGAGGAAAAACACTGGGCGCAGAGGAAGAAAAATATTGGTTTAATGGAATTATCCACTGTTGTCGACATAATCGGGTCTGTGGCGTGGCAATCGAGTTCTGATTGGGAGGAAAACAGACTTCTCGGGAAGCAAGAAACATGTGCGAGTCGGACTCGGGCACGAAGGGTTCCGTACCATTATCTATAAAAGCGGCAAAAATATCATGTTTGTTGTATGGGAGCCCCTTTATTTTTTATTATAATCGTTTTTTTAGTATTTGTTATTATAGCGGCCACAGAAACACATCATCTGTGAAAATTTCAAGTGTTTAGCTATCACGGTTCACGAGATACAGACAGCCTGGTGACAGACGGACGGACAGCGGAAGTTTAGTAATAGGGTCCCGTTTGGCACCCTTCGGGTACAGAACCCTTTATATACCAGTATAATGGAATTTGCCTCTGTTGTCAATATTGCCCGTAAAATTGCCGGCCGGTGAGGAAGAAAATAAATAAATGGGTCGTGTATGTCTGTTCTTGAGCCTTTTCCAGCCAAATTGAGCAGCAGCCAGCAGCAGCCTACCGCCACAGCAGCATTGCAAGCATTGCAAATTAAGATCCAACATAACGTCCCACATGTCCACATGGGTCTACTCCTGCTCAGCAATCCACCTGTCTCATCCCTATTTGGTTTGCTGGAAGAGATCTCTTATTAGAGATAAGCTCGCCTTTGTACACGTTTTCTATGTTTTTTACCGTCCTATGTAACTTTTTGTGTGCATTATAGAAATTATGAATTATGAATTATGTCGACAACCGTGGTAAACCCGACATAAATGTCGGAACGGCCGCTTATTGTTTCGTATTTCTCGGAATGTGGAGTGTATGTAAGTATACTCGTTTTAGTACAATTCAGAATTTATTGAAGGCCCGAGCAGGGCTGGTAATGAGGGAATGAGCAGAGAAATGGCAATGTGTTTAAGAAATACGGAATATTAAACTTTATTTGCGTTGGTTTTATTTGGTCTTACTTAGGGACACATAAATACTTTAAAAGGAGGCTGGCCAGAGCCATCAACGATCCTGGAAGCCAGCGGCCGACTCTGACGAAGTCTACTTTGACATGGAACTTGGACCGATTTGAGCTTCAGATTTTCATCGCAAACGCGATCCATATGCTAGTTTTATTAACCGGCTTCAAAAAAGGAGGCGGTTCTCAATTAGGTTGTATGTTTTTTTATCATTATTATTTTTAATGTGTGTTACCTCGAAATTGGTATTATTTATGAACCGATTTCAAAAGTTCTTTTTTGTTTGAAAGGGTACTCATAAGCTTGGTCCCATTTTTTGATAATCAGGAATCGGTCCAGTAGTTAGGTGACTACTACATGAATATAATTATCTGAAAAGTATATTGTCTTACCGGTAAACAAAATCACGTATTGTTTCCTTTCTGTGACTGGGCTGACTGAAGGGACCGATATTCGTCTTAGTATTATTGTGTAATATGTGTGTTAACCAGAACACAGATGTTGTAGTCTCGTGTTCGTGTTTATAGACGACATTCGCAACGCGAGCAGAGAGGTTTTGAGTATAATAAGGTCATGAAGTCGTTTTATTAGGGTTCCGTACCCGAAGGGTGCCAAACGGGACCCTATTACTGAGACTTCGCTGTCCGTCCGTCCGTCTGTCTGTCTGTCACCAGGCTGTATCTCATGAACCGTGGTAGCTAGACAGTTGAAATTTTCACAGATGATGTAAGTGTTTCTGTTGCCGCTATAACACCAAATACTAAAAAACAAAAGAAATTTAATATTAATGGGCCTATTAGACTACGCTGCCTGTCGGCAGGGCCCTGTCTGACTCACTGTCTCTTTCTAGTCGTTCCATCATGAGTGAGACGTCTATACAAATCTTGCCCTGCCGACAGCGTAATGTTAAGCTCTTTAGGGGGGGCTCCCCTACAACTAGCGTGTTTTTATTTTATTTTTTTGCGGTACTTTATAGATAATAGTACGGAACCATTCGTGCGCGAGTCCGACTCGCACTTGGCCGGTTATTTTAGTTTTATTCAAACATAGCGTCACGCCTTTTCCCATGCGGGATGGCAGAGGAACATGTGTCCACTTTTAGCAGGAACTACCTAAGTTGCTAAGTACTAGTAGAATAGAATAGAACAGAGTAGAAAAGTATTTATTCGCTGCAGCACAAACAAACACGCAAAAATATAAAAATATTACACATAATCAAGTACAATTTAAAATAAAATAAATTTAAGTTATAAAACTATACAAGTACCCATATAACACACGGGGAACCACATGGGGAATTTGGTCATATTTGTCTATTTAAAAAAAACGTGTACAACCATTATTTGTAATATTTATTTTCTCTGTGTACCTCGTTACCTAAGAGGCTATGGGCTTGTGTTGCGTATAATAAATTAATAACAGTAAATAAATGGATATTCTATTATATGATGGATGTTTCGCTGCCATGTGCACATGCTGCGACGGCAAAACGGTTCAGACTCAGCTTATTGTCACAAGAAATCCTGTGACGCTGGTTTTCAGTCTGGGGCCCAGAATCTCCCAGAATGTGCAATGTGTAGTACTAGTATTTAGTAACATAGTCTCTGAACTTAGGACTTGCGATTTACAAACAGTTGGCTCCATTCGCTGTTTGAAAACGTAATGTTGATCGTTTTCGTCGCGTCATGGAGTGAACCTTTAATGGCTGGTATTTCACAGCGTGTAACTCGATTGTGCTTGGTCCAGCGCGATTGAGCTAAGCATACTGAGTGAGATACAATAAAGGGAATGTTGCCATTGTTACGGTTTTATGCAGGCATGATTTCCGTCTGAAATTGAACGGTGCCACACGTGGCATCAAGGAATATCAGCCATCCTCCATTCATATCCAGCGAAGCTCTGAACATGAACATATTGGAGTGCAGTTTCAGCTCCGTCACGGCGGAGGGGGGGAGGCTGTCCCCCCCCCCCCCCGCCACCACCAGGCCGAGGGGGAGACGCCACCCGCTTGGTGTGACATAGATTGAGTATTGACCCTCCAGCGATGTACCGAAGACTTTAATGGTGCCTACCCTCAAAATCTTAACACGTTACATGACGCTGAGTATGTTTTTGAAATAAAACTTCTTCGGTGTCATTGGACGTAAACATTTTCTATTGTTGTGATTTACAGCTGAGCGGTCCTGGAAAGTAATCCTTTTAAGCCTACCTGCAATAATTTGCCCTAAGGTGCTAAACGGGCCATATTTTCAATGCAATATGTGGCCGGCAATTATTGGTGTCTTTCTCTAACATGTGAGTAAGAGAGGGACACCAATAGTTGCCGGCCACATACTGCAGCAAAACCTGGCCCGTTTAGGATCACCTTTAAGAAACTAAATGTTGCCTCACCTGGCATCAAGGAAGATGAGCCTCATATCCAGCGAAGCTCTGAACATGAACATATTGGAGTGCAGCTTCAGCTCCGTCACGGCGGAGGGGGGGAGGCTGTGCCCCACGGCTACGAGGCCGAGGGGGGCGGCGCCCTCGCCGAAGCGGCGCGCGCGCAGGTAGCCGCTGCAGTGGATCACCTGTGGGAGGCGTCAGTCAGTATACATATAAGAAAGTCGGTTAAAAACACGCACAGTAAGGGTCGCTTGCTAGAAAATTAATTGTGAGAATATCGTGTCTTACTAATTTTAATTAACTCCCTTATCATAATTTAGCTTAATCGTAATAAGCCTTTCTCTTGCAACATTTGCCAGAAGAATAAGCCTTTCTCTTGCAAGATTTGCCAGAAGAATAAGTCTTTCTCTTGCAACATTTGCCAGAAGAATAAGCCTTTCTCTTGCAAGATTTGCCAGAAGAATAAGCCTTTCTCTTGCAAGATTTGCCAGAAGAATAAGTCTTTCTCTTGCAACATTTGCCAGAAGAATAAGCCTTTCTCTTGCAAGATTTGCCAGAAGAATAAGCCTTTCTCTTGCAACATTTGCCAGAAGAATAAGCCTTTCTCTTGCAACATTTGCCAGAAGAATAAGCCTTTCTCTTGCAACATTTGCCAGAAGAATAAGCCTTTCTCTTGCAAGATTTGCCAGAAGAATAAGTCTTTCTCTTGCAACATTTGCCAGAAGAATAAGCCTTTCTCTTGCAACATTTGCCAGAAGAATAAGCCTTTCTCTTGCAAAATTTGCCAGAAGAATAAGCCTTTCTCTTGCAACATTTTCCAGAAGAATAAGCCTTTCTCTTGCAACATTTGCCAGAAGAATAAGCCTTTCTCTTGCAACATTGGCCAGAAGAATAAGCCTTTCTCTTGCAACATTTGCCAGAAGAATAAGCCTTTCTCTTGCAACATTTGCCAGAAGAATAAGCCTTTCTCTTGCAAGATTTGCCAGAAGACTAAGCCTTTCTCTTGCAACATTTGCCAGAAGAATAAATAATTCGAGAAACTTCCGGTTTACTCCGTGATTTGTGAGTGAGACAGAGAGAAATTATACAAAACAGAGCGAGAAAACATGTTTGTTCTGTCTTGAGATGTCAGCAAACGTCAAGTCAGTTTGGTAACCATGGCAACTATCAATCACATGTTTTTTACAGCCACTAAATTGAGTTTGATCGCCCAAACTTGGCCGATTAGACTCGAAGTAGCTTTAATGCAGGATAGTCGTGATTAACAGTGAAATCAGCGTGGAGCAAGCAAGACGATAGGTAATTTTTTTTCGCTAATTCAATTTAAACTACAATTATTCTGCACTAAACAGCTACTTAAATTGTGGTGAAAGCCGCCCTAAGTCTATACAAAATTTCAAAAACAAATAAAACTTTTACAAACTTAAACAAACAAACCGTCCGCCCCAAGAATCACCCTGCCCGAAAGTGTCTGTATTCTGGGGCCTAATGCTGCTCTGAGAATTTCATTACTATTTCATTACTATTCCATTGCAAACACCCAAAATGGCGTCATTTGGTATTCTCCTAAATTATTATCCTCCTTGATTGGGTGTTTGCAATGGAATAGTAATGAAATAGTAATGAAATATAAGTGAAATTCTCAGAGCAGCATTAGGGCCCTGTTTTTGTGCATTAAAGTATACAGTACAGTAAAGTTACCATTGCACTGGCAGCATTACCGCGCTCCACAGAGAGTAAGATCTTTTGTAGCTGGAAACCCTGGAATATCCTTGATAAAGTTCCCTGCGAACCCCAAACCATCCCAAACCCCAGGATTGTCTGGCGGCCCGTCATCGTACATAGGATGCTGCGAACGTTTGTTGAATACAACAAACGTTTGGCGAGCCGCATTCCCCCGCAGGCGCAGTCAATTGGATATTATAGTCTCTTCTCTGCTTCCCATTAGCTGTACGTACTGACTCAGTTAGCAGTGACCGGGGTTACCTACTCTACAGTTGAACCGATGTGGGATGGGGCGAACGTGCACAAAATCAAGACGGGAAGGTAGAATAGAATAGAATAGAATAGAATAGAATAGAATGGAATAGAATGGAATAGAATAGAATAGAATAGAATGGTATAGAATAGAATAGAATAGAATAGAATAGAATAGAATAGAATGGAATAGAATAGAATAGAATAGAATAGAATAGAATAGAATAGAATAGAATAGAATAGAATAGAATAGAATAGAATAGAATGGAATAGAATGGAATGGAATGGAATGGAACGGAACGGAACGGAACGGAACGGAACGGAACGGAAAGGAACGGAACGGAACGGAACGGAACGGAACGGAACAGAACAGATCAGAACAGAACAGAACAGAACAGAACAGAACAGAACAGAACAGAACAGAACGGAACGGAACGGAACGGAACGGAACAGAACGGAACAGAATAGAATAGAATAGAATAGAATAGAATAGAATAGAATAGAATAGAATAGAATAGAATGGAATAGAATGGAATGGAATGGAATGGAATGGAATAGAATAGAATAGAATAGAATGGAATGGAACGGAACGGAACGGAACGGAACGGAACGGAACGGAACGGAACGGAACGGAACGGAACGGAACGGAACGGAACGGAAAGGAACGGAACGGAACAGAACAGAACAGAACAGAACAGAACAGAATAGAATAGAATAGAATAGAATAGAACAGAATAGAATAGAAAGCACATTAATTCAACTGTCACAAAATGTAAAACACCTCAAGTTACACTAAGTACTAACTTATGAACGGCTGGACCGATTTTAGAATCATTTATTTAGTTTATCTTAAGCACAGTCAGCAACACAATTAGCTGGGCCGGCACATGTTACTAATTTAGTTAACATGGGTTTTGTGCTATTGTTTTTTAGGGTTCCGTACCCGAAGGGTGCCAAACGGGACCCTATTACTGAGACTTCGCTGTCTGTCCGTCCGTCCGTCCGTCCGTCCGTCTGTCTGTCACCAGGCTGTATCTCATGAACCGTGGTAGCTAGACAGTTGAATTTTTTACAGATGATGTATTTCTGTTGCCGCTATAACAACAAATACGAAAAATCTAAAGAAATTTAATATTAAGGGGGGCTCCCATACAACAAACGTGATTTTTTTGCTCATTTTTGCTCGATATTGATAATGGTAGCAGGTAGACGCTTAAAATGTTCACAATATATTGAGTATATATATTATTTTTTAAGTAAATAATTTACTTAAAAAATAAATAATTAAATTAAAATTAAATTAATATTTAGCGGGGTGCCCCCATACAATTTTTTTTTGCGGTTTTTTATAGATAATGGTACGGAACTCTTCATGCGCGAGTCCGACTCGCACTTGGCCGGTTATTTGTTTAATTTTTGCAAATATTATCAAATTTTCACTTCAAAGTAAAAAGAAACTCCAAAATAATTTTCTGTCATTAACACTGCGAGGCGGTGGGTGGTACGAACCACCGCCTCGCACAATTCATTAAAAAAAAATATCACGCAATCTTTTTAATCCATTTATCATCGTGTTTCTATAACATTAAGGTTCTAATTCCATCATTTCTAACAGTAGCGGGGGGCGGATCCCCCTAATGATCGCACGCGCCGCTGGCTATTATAAGTACAAACATGCGAATGCGAATATGAGCATTGTGTGTGAGGGTGTGTGTGTGTGTGTGTATATTTGCTATAGGACTGAGGATGAGTATTGGTGGACTAGAGAAGTAAATGGCGACCTCTGTGGGGCGCAGGGAGCACTTATCCAGTGGAGAGCGAATAGATACATTTTCCTTTGAAACACAACTCACCAGTTTACGGGCGGCGGGGGACGAGGTAAGAGAGCTGTGATTGGTCAGCCGCTGCGAAACTGTCTGGCGGCCCGTCATCGTACGAGTACATAGGTTGCGAATGCGAACGTTTGTTGAATACAACAAACGTTTGGCGAGTCGCATCCCCCGCAGGCGCAGTCAATTGGATATATAGTCTCTGGTGGGGCGCATGCAGCGATTGTGGCTTTGACTACCATGTGACAGTTCCCGGGTTCGATACCCGGCTGGGGATATAGAAAACAAGAAAATATCACCAGGTCTTGGATGTTTACATGTTTGTATGTCGCTGATTCTGGTTCCCACCACACAGGAGGTGTGGGGCCCCAGAAGCAATGTATGTGCCTGTATGTAAATATTCATTTGTATGTTGAGCTATATGCTTAGTTAGGATTTACCTTCTACTTAACGTAACTCACGTTGTTTGCCAAAAATTGATTTATTTTTATTTTTATTTGTGCTCATAGCTCAAATACTAGATATCTTATCATTCACGTAACGTTATCTGTCATAGGTACTTTGCGTAATTATATTATATTAATTATATTATTGTGACTAGAGGTAACGAAATATCGAATAATATTTAACATAATCAAATCATAGACAAAGCCCAGAAAACTTCTCTTGTCACAAACCTCGCTGGCAGCTAACGTGTCAATTGAATTAGCAGTATCGCGTGCGGTGGACGGAGCTATTGAAGTGTTCGCAAATACTTTGGATAATCCGCGGCCAAAGCCGCTAATATTGGTTTTAGCCGAAAAAAGTTTTAGGAGATTATGCAGATTTTCGCTTGGGTTTGCCTGACAAATACAGATAAATCGGAGCTTCAACTAAATAAATAAAAGTAAAATAAAAACTCACACATCTACCGAAATATAGCCCAATATTACCAGTTCTCAATAGTTCCCATCGAGGGACACAGGCCTTTACCAGGATGCGAGTAAGATTGAGCCATAACCTCGAACCGTAAGCTTACGATAATAAATTCTACTTTCCGAAGCAACGACGTATACAGAAGAACGCTCAATTTAAAATTCGAACATCTATCTTCTCAATTCAAACCCAAAACATCTTACCGTATATACCCAGCCAAGCAAATACACACCTTATGCCCAGCGGTAGTGAGTCCGGCGTTCCTTTTCGCGAGCACGCACTTCATTCGAATAAAGAATGCTCGTTCGCATTCTATGTCGACGGCCGGGCCCCACGCTCCGCCCACTGGGTATCTGTGAATGAGGTGTCTTCAAAATGGGCGTTCGTTTTGTTTCGAACATACTCTTTTGATCAGCCTCCAACATCAGTTTTTAGTTTTTCAGTATAAAAGACATATACATTCCCATATTTATTTTGCTTGCCCGGAGTATCAACCTTGAGAACTCCGGGGGGCAAGCAAAATTACTCTTTATTAATCTGTGCAAAATGTAAGAATGTATGAACCGCTTTTATACTGGAAAAGAAAAGAAAATACACTTATTTGCTGTTTTTATTCTCGTAAACTTCCTCGTCCACAATGAGATACGACAAAACGGAGGCTTCCCGGTTCCCGGCTATTGGCTGTCGAGACATCGGCTTCGTGTTCGACTTGCCGTATTGTCAAAATGATAAAGTTCATTCTTGAGCGTTTAAACACGAAGCCAATGCCGACAGCAATTGCGTGACGTAGCTATTTGCATCTTTGTCTTTTAGCAGAGTGCCCCGATGAAAGAGAAAGATGCAAATAGCTACGTCACGCGTCATCGTGGATGGCAGTACCTATAGACCCCCAGGTCTGTGAGCCCCTTAGCGCTCTGTGAAAAATCAAACGGCTACGCAATCAAACGATACAATACTTACCTACTTAAAAATTCATATTGAAATCTATAATTGCATATATTAATTATTATTATCTATTATTTTTGAAGAAATAAAGGCTTTTTTATTTTATTTTATTTTTACTTGCAAGGGACTCAAAATATACTTCCCGTTGACCTAGAATCATTCACAAAACAAGGTTAAAGGGGAAATTTGTATTATTTTCATTTATTTATTTTAAGGTCAACTTGGGTAAGACCGGCATACTTTATTAAAAGTTGATTTTGATTTGCCACCATTTCTGTTCTAATTGTTCTAGAAATACGGTTTTCAGAGTAGATGACAAGTAGTCTTTCGTGAATATGATAAAGAAGTCAAATGTCTGCTCGTATAGATTTTGGTGACAAATACGGTTGGTATTTTGAAATAACGTCTTGTAGACGGACTTCCCCAGTCATTGAGGAAAGTCCGTCTGGTGGCCATATTTCTTTCATTTGTAGACTAAACGGGTTGAAATCCAGTTAGTAACATGCATACGTGGGTAGTAATGAAAATAAAACTTAACAGCTATCAAAATTAAGCCTAAATTAGTTTTTATTAAACAAAAACTCAAATTGAGGTAAGTGCGGCATATCTTTGGATTCAGGAGTGCCGCACATTTTTTCACATGGATAGAATACTACCCAGACGAGCTAAGTTGGCACTGGCTGGATGCAAATGCAATTGCCTTATCTATGAGCGCCGCCGCCGTTGTGAAGTCACCTACTGTGAAAGTGCCTTCTTAACTTGCTCGAGTAGTAAGTTATATAAGAAAAAAAGGCGTTATTTATTATAGAAATATGGTTTACTTTATAGATTCTAAAATCGAACAAAAAATCACAAAATATAATGCATTTAATTATATGACGTGATTAAAACTCCATTATTTAGTGCATTTATACATCGAAATCAAAATGATTAGTAAATTGTAAGAAGCTACAGCAAGTAAGTAAAGTATCTAACAAAACAAAAAAGGTTGTTAACACCTGATTTTAGGTAAGACCGGCATGTGCCGGAGTTCCCCCGTGTGGTGTATACGGACTTCCCCACTACAAGGTTTTTAGGTTGGAAAAGTTTACAACAATATAATTAAATAAATAAGGCAGATTTCGTGAAACCAACATACAGAATTGCTTTGGCGTACATTTTTAAAGATACTCTCCATAATCTCATTGAAAAATACCCACTAATCTCTTCCAGGATATTTTTTTTTCGCAGCACATGTGAGGTCGTGGTCTTCTTTCAAAACTCAACTAATTTTGTGAGTCATTTTATTTCTCTCATACGCCTGATAGCGCCATCTATCATAGCTTGCTCGGACCACAATCGGGTACTGTTTTACCGACTGAAGTATAAACCGCATAAAGTTAATAGAGACTGCACAAACTCGTGTGTTTGGTCTTGCCTCCTGGACGGTCTTACCCAAGTTGACTATTTCATTTGGGACATCAACAGCATATACAACAGATGAGTTAGAATGGGATGGATTAGGGGCTCATTTGTAGTTGCTTCACAAAAATATTTGGTTTCGTCGGAACTCTCACTGATTCGCGATTCAAACTCTTAGCCGTTCGCGTTCATCCTTAGCAACCATAAGCTGGATTTAAATTGGAAAAAAATCTAAAAAATCTTTATTTTTGCAATTTTCTTGCTTTTTACTTTTTCCATCTCCCTCTTTTTTTACTTTTT
>OY735282.1:4068042-4244042 GCA_963457715.1 Argyresthia albistria
TCGCCTAGGCCTGCGGAGGGGGGGCTGGTGTTAGGCTGGCTGGGAGTTGATGTTTCTAGATGAAAGGAAATAGAGTGCCTTAGGAAATACTTTAACTTCGTAGCTGCGGTGGGGATAGCCTCCCGACAGGTTAATTAAATGAACGAACGTGAGTGCAATAATTGTGCCTCTGCTATCTCGTATAAGAATAAGATGTGTGTCTTGGTAAGTGTTTTACACAGAATCACATCAATAATTTAGAAACTGACTCATGAAATATAAAAAAAAACTCCAAAAATATATTATAAATCATGCCAACGCGGACTCAAGACTGTGCCCTAGGCAAAAACCTTTAGGAAAACACAAATCGCTCGGAATTATGAGTATTATTGCTGTACGTTTTTACACTAGCTTGTTTATCACTAGCTTGTTTTCCCATAAACTTAATTTTATTAATTTTGCTCGATAGAAAAGTCTCCTGAAGTTGCCAGAAAATCTGTCTGTCACAATGTCATCTGAATTTGTGTCCTTGTTATTTATCTAATCATTGTCAAAATGGCACAGTATGTTCCTCATTTAGACTTGCTTACTCAGCTTGGCTTTAATCTTTTTTTAAAATTTAATTTCCTTTAAAAATAAGTTATGGATGAAATTCTAAGTTCTGATTGCCTAATAGGGCCCTTAAATGCCGCCGCATGGGGAAAAAGGCGTTCCAACTCACCATCAGGGAAAACTTGCCGCATTTTCAGGTAGCTAGTAGTCAATCTGATAACCGACGCCTTATCCAGCTGTGACGTAATCGCGGAAGGAAGCGGCAGCATTTTGGCGAGTTCTAGAAACTCCGCGTTCTCCTTCTCTCTTCGGGAGCGCGCGGCGTTCTTGCTCTTCTCTTTCATGATGGCCACTGTGTCGATGGGGGTGTGCCGCGGGGACTCGCGGCGGCAGGCTGTGGAATGGGATCAAATAAAAAAAAACAAAAATATTTTTATAAATGGAATGTTGAATGAGAGTCTAAAAGAGGGCACAATTTATTGTACCTCTGCCATGTTAAAGGTTATGTTATGTTATGTTTATAAAAGTATTCTGACTGTAAAAAGTTAGACAGACGGACGGACAGTGGAGGTTTTTAGCTCTCCTGTACGGAACCCTAAAACTTAATCCCAAAATGTGTTTGACCGTTGTTGTTATGGATTAAACAAAAAAATGTGTTTGTAAGAGCTAAACCCGGAAATACCTAGACCGATTTGGATGAACTTATTTTTAAATTAGTCATAATTCATAATTTCTTTATTGCACACAGACATTAAAAAACAGTAATACTAAAAAATAGTTGTTACTTAAGTATTTGGTAAAGTATTATTATGATTATTTATTATTATTAGCCTATAGCATCCCACTGCTGGGCAAAGGCCTCTCTTCCCCGTTTCCATGCATCGCGCTCCTGGGCCGATTCCCACCAGCTCTTGTTGTGGTCCCTCAGCTCGTCACTCCAACGTTTTCTAGGGCGGCCTCGACCTCGCCTTGCGTTTTGTGGGACCCAGAGTGGTAAAGTATAGGAAGAGAAAATGTTAAATGGAGTCTCTGAATATGATAAGTAAGGTAAGTGAAACACACACACAATTTGGATGTTTTTTTCAACTATTCACTAACCCCACCCCCCTATATTAATAAAAAATAAATTCCCAGATTAACTTTTTAATATTAATAAAAAATAATAAAGCATTTTAGTCGGGCAGGGGGTTGCGTATACGATTTGAATTTTTGAAGTAAAACTTCTTGGGGCACGGGGGTAAAATTTATTTAACCTCTCAACTGTGGGTTATTCATATATTTGCTTTTCACTTGCTACTAGCCGGGTGCTATCACGAGTGGCTAAGAAATGTAACGGAAATTGGAATCGGTGACGTCAGGGTCGGCTGAAGACTTTTAAAACCGCAACTATTTTCAATACGGTTTTTAACTAATCAGATAAGATAATAAGTACAATAAAGAATGTTAATTAGTGAGAGAAAAACCTGATGAAACGTTAACAAATAAAAATTATTTTAAGCATTCTTCCACGAGTTCTTGATTTCCGGTAAGGCCAAGATGGCGCCGCCGCCGCTGGCTGGGGCAAACAAAACCAGTGACGTGACCAAAAACTACTTCGTTCAACCTCTTTGTTGGAACCGGAACTTATGTTTGACAGCTGTGCGATGCGATCCATACAGTTTGTAAGAAAAGAGTTTCATCAATGTCACATACGGGTCGATATGGATTTCTAAAATGATGAACGAATCGTTTTGTGGCCGGTAACTATGGAATAGGTACCTAAAACGCGCTGCGTAGTCGCGCAACGGGCAGCTAGTAACCGCATAAAGTCACTTAGAATCATCGAAATGTGATATTTAGTTTTCAAGCAAATTCCGATGTGATGGATGGCTGCATTAAGACTTCTTGAAAACAATAAGTAGGTACCTAGAACTGTTCTAAAGCCACTTTTTATTATATAGTGCAGTTCAAGTCACAAATTAGCAGTTTAGCTACTAAGTACGTGTTATACCTACTTATTTAATGTTTATCTGTAGTAAACGGCCAAAGCGAGGTTTACAGTTTACAGAGCCATAAGTTTAATGGCTTATTGTTTCGCTTATTTGTTTGTATGTAATTTTTGTAATACATATTTTAAAGTTGAATTGTTGTTATAACTGTTGAAATTATACGATTTTGATTTTAATAAGCTTTTGTAATTTTAAAGTTAATTCTTCATGCCAGTCAATAATGTTGAAGTAAAATATAAAAATCGAGGTATGTCGTATGGCGGACTAAGGAAATGTCAAGAATAAAATTAAATAAGAGTTACGTCATCGCTTCGCGATGAAGTAACCCTAAAAAATCCTAGCAAAGTAGGTATGTATAGGTTAGCGGGGGTAGCATAAGGCACGCCAGTCACCCCAGCCACGCATTTTGTCACAATTTAATGTCATATCATAATGAATGCGCGCTATTTTATGGAGAAACATCATTGAGACGCGAAAGGAGTTGGCAATTTGGCAAAATGACTGCCCCAGACATGTACAAAGACTTCTCAACAGCCAATTAATAGCATTTAAATATTCTCTCATAAATTACTGCGTCTTTAGTTAGTTTGTAGAACTTGAAGGAAATGATTAAATAATTAAGAGTTGTCACTTCATACTCTATGATTCCGCCATTGATTAGTGACTTTTGCCATCGTTAAAAATAACATGCAACATAATTGCCAACTAGCAAAACTGTTGAAAACAGGAGGTTTCCAGAGGAGTGGCTAGATGGCGTTATGTTGCATGTTATTGCAAAATGGTGCTTATTTCTAGCGACGGCAAAGGTCACGGAATCATATTGGAATCACGGAGTATTGAGTAACAACTCTTATTTACCTATATTTAATTTTATTTTTCTTCAAGTTCTACAAACTAAATACAGACGCAGTAAATTAAATTTATGAATGAATATTTAAATGCTATTGGCTGTTGAGAAGTCTTTGTACATGTCTGGGGCAGTCGTCCATATATTGATTTAGCCATCTTCTTTGTCATTTATCTGCGCGACTGAGGTGAGTGGCAAGCCTTATGGTAGCCCCACAGGTACACATTAACTTGGAATAGTTGAAAATACGTACTCGATCAATTAAATAAAGGGACTGGGCACAGAGACAAGCAAAGCAATGCATACATTTGAGCGAGACGTGACGTTAGATGGTATATAATCTGAGCGAGATGCAAATAGTAGTGACACTATTGAATGAGTTAAGTATATCACCACGAGCGCGACAAATTGTAGATAAGGAATGGTGGGAAATAAATGACATGACGTATTAAAAGTAAGTACCTACAAGTATAAAATAATTTCAAATAATCGGACGTCTGAAACTTAAAAGTAACTTGAAGCAGAGATTGGATCTCAAAATTGGAAATTTAAATCTCTTTTAGTATAGGTAGGTATAGGTGTATAGTATAGGTACCACTTAATGATCTAGCTACAGAAGTTTTACTTCTAACACGTGTACGGTGCTACACGCGTATTTTTTTTTTCATAACACAGAAGAAAAAGAAATGCTACCAAGTTTTTTTTTCATAATGTATTCAAATTAATTCCGCAGCCAAGTAAATGAATGCACAGCCCATGCATATTTATTACATGGCGTAATGAAGGCTCTTGACTTCATACCTTTGCCTCTTGTACGCGAAAAAAAAAAAGAAAAAAAAAATGGTTTCGCGCCAAAGAGGAGAGAGGAAACTCGTGGCGGGAAAACAACATCTGAATTATTCAATTGCCAACCGTAATACTTACAAATGACCTTGTCAGCTTACAGAAATACAAGAAAATACTTCCCCTTCGGTTTACGCGCGACAATAAACTGAACATATGGCAGCCATTTATAGTAGAGCTGGCAGTAAACTATGGTCCAAATCCCGCCGTTTGAATCGGAATTTTCACATTCCATTTTCGAATTTCGACGCGTTCGGTTTGATTGTTATCGATTACTTACTTTCTTCGGACGAAGGAGGTTGACTTGACATTTTTTGTTCGGCTTGATATTTGATACGGATTACGGTATGTAGTTATATGTTTACTATCTAGCGGTTCTGATTCCACAAAGGTTTATTTATTTAAAAATACATATTACAAATTAACCTATGTTGATGTCTAAAAAATAAATAAATAAATACAGCCAATTAATGTCTCCCCTAGTAGCACTGGTCATTACATCACCCAGTGTCTAATTAAGAAAAAATATAATAAGTACTCACGATAGAGATCCATTCCAAAATGATTTGCGTATTTCCCCGAGAATTTTTTGCACGGATATTTCATTATAAAAATTATATTTATTTATTCCAATCTTATCACTAGTACCAAGTTTGTTTATAAAAACGACTATTAACATGTCCCAACTCAAAACCAACCAGCAAAAATATTTTAAAATTCTAATCGGTTACGTCAGTTTGTAACAAAGATGCAACGGTGACAATAAAATTGCACCTTACTCTAGCAGGTTGTAATGCATACTGGCTGCAAAACAGCTTCATAAGTCCGTTTTCGAAAAAAAAACAACAGGTACACAACAATAGTTTTGACAAATCTCGGACAAATAAAAGAACCCCTATACATTTTGACATATCATTGATTTGTTCATTGTTGACATCTTAATGTTGTTTTATCGATATAACGGTTTAGTAATGGATAATCTTGATATGTGTTGTATTAATATTTTTTGTTATCACTTTTGAAGTGTCATCTTTTTGATGGGATTTTAGGTTAAGGAAGTGAAAGAAATAGTTGCCGTGATCGAGTGGTGTCTTGCCTCATGCAAGAGATACGGGTTCGATGACAATCTAAGTACCGACCAATGAGATAAGTATTTTTTAAGTAATTTGACATAAGTCAAAGGGCGTTCTAACGTTCATGAACAACATCTCGAGGAAACCTTCATAACTTTATAGCAACAGGCTAGCGCGAAAAATAGAGTATTTAAATATAAGTACTGTATTATTGAGGCCACATAGATGGTAATAGGAATAAGAAAGATAGGGTAGCTACAGCTACTAACATCGAAATTTAAAAATAAATAAGTTCTGACACGCGCTAAATAAATCGCAAAATACATGTCCTCATGTCATTCTCCACACTTCCTGAACCAAAGAATTAACAGCCCATCAAAACGCTTTAATAATTCGTTCGAACAATAAACTTTAATGAACCCAAGCTATGGATGGTCACGGCTGTGTTTAATAAAGCCTCTATAGAAATGAGAGAATCAATCGTTATCTGCAAACTGATTTACATATCGAACGCCGATCGCCAGCATCTTGTAAGGAAAGGGCGCGAATTTCATTCGACGAAATACAAAAGAAAACATTTGACACGCGCAAAAACCTCATTGATTGCAACTTGAGTGGTTTTTGAAGATTCTTTCAAACACTTTCAAATGAATAAATTCTATCAGTTGTCATATTGTCAAGTCTGTTTTTGGGGTTTATTAACAAACAAAATGATCATAATCGTTTGGACATTCAGTTCAGTTCAGTTCAAAATTTTATTGACCATAAAATCATACATATTACTTAGTCAACGTCAATATAATATTAATATTTTTGTATACTACCGCCCGTTCGGAAGTTGTGGGCTTAGGGATGGATTCTAATGCTCTATCGGTGGTGATGGAAATAATCGTAAGGAAAACCACTTACTCCCTACCAGCGGCTATGGGCTAGCACCTTATCAGGCAAAATTGAGTAGATATCTATTGAATAACTAGAACCAGCTAAAAGTGGGAACAATCGTGCCTCTGCCACTCCGTTAGGAACAACGGCGTGACGCTATAACGTTATGTTATGAAGATCTAAGTTTTACCCAAGCCGGGACTCCACCAAAGCGGAGATGTGCGGTGATGTGGAATATTTGTATGGCGCCATGGAAGCGGAGATGTGAGCTGTTTCCATCGCGCATACAAATATTCCACATCTCCGTTTTGGTGGAGTCTCGGCCTAACGCACGTGTTTAAGTACTATTATCTCTTCTGTGCCTATGAGATGAGCGATGTGCTGATGAGGGTAAACTGAGTGTTCAAATGACGTTACTATGGTTACTCGATATTGCGTTTGTTTTCCAAATTGTAATGGCCTTTGTCAATAAAAAAAACATTTTCCCACGACACAGGTCGCTAAAGAAAAATTTCGGAAACAAAAGAGTCCGCATCGAAACCTGTTATCTTTATTGGGCTGTTTATTGTGGCATCCTTTGCACACAATTTCACGGCTATGCAAAAAAGGTGTGGAGAGAAAAGGACGGTCGTATTGTTGATTCTTCGGTTGGCCGGTAATAAAATGGCTAATAAAACGAGAGAAATTATGATGCTCCGGCTCGAAGGACCTTTTGTGTTGTGGCGGCTTTCGAAGGTGAATTAATGTGTCGTTTAGCTAAATTAGCTGATTCCAAACAGAGTGGTGGTGAGCTTGGCTCTATCTTACTCATATTCGAGTAAAGGCAACTGAGCAACTTTCACTCTGAAACCGATTTGATCAGCAACTTTAATTTTCACTTCTCTATACAAATCAGCTTACCGCCCGGACCAGTATAGAGTAATGAAAAATAAAGTTGCTTTGATCAAATCGGTTTCATAGTAAAAGTTGCTCAGAATGTTCTCCCTAACAACCCCCTAAAATATAACTACACCCTTCTGTTACACCCTGTAAATTATTCTGTGTGAGGGACTGAATGACTGCCAAAGGAGGCTAGGGTCATGACGATCTTGGCAGCCACCTGTTGACTCTGACGAAAACTACTGTCTTTGACATTCTTTTGTCGTGGGGAGGCAGTTGCTCACGTCCGAAGGAATTACTTGAAACCTACAGCCCGTCACGTCCTCCCCGGGTAGTGCTAACGAGCGACAGAACATCCATCTTCATCATCATCATCATCAAATCATCTCAAGACAAATCTCCAGGTTCTCAAAGGAGAACCTGACCAATTGACACTGGCAAAATTAACCTCAAAAGAGGTTAGGACGCCATTAATAAAAAGAAGAAGAAGAAGATCTTTTGGCGTGCGGTGACAGGTGAAAAACTGACGATTATTGACAGGATCATTGCATGAGGTTGCGTAGAAGTGACGCCCCCTGTAAACGTCACTCACACGCCAAAAGATTGTTGGACCTAGTTGTAACCTTGTCATGACAGACTTTTTGACTGACAAACGTCTTCCTTCCACGCGACACTTATTCTGTGTTGATCTTACAGCTTTTAAAAATAGAAGAATTTGAAATTAAGGGCGGCTTTCTTCAAAATTTAATCAGCTGCTAAGCGCAGGATAAGTGAAGTATAAATGTCATATCGTCTTGCTGCATGCTGATTTCACTGCTAATTACGATTATCCTCCATTTAAGCTAATTCTAGTATAATCGGCCAAGTTTGGGCGATTAAACTCCATTTAGTGGCTGTCAAAATTCCATAAAATAGTTGCCATGGTTACCAACTGACTTGACGTTTGCTGACAACTCATGACAAGGTCAAACAAACAACAACAATGAAAGAAAAAGAGAAAGAAAATAACAAACATGCTTTGTCGCTCTGTTTTGTATCTGTTGTCTGTGTCTCACTCACTCAAATCATCTGAGCAAATCACAGAGTAAACCGGAAGTCACTCGAATCATTCATTCTTCTGGCTAATTAGAATTAAAAAGAAGTGGTGCAAGAGAAAGGCTTATTATGAATATGCTAATGGGCTTATAAACTGCCTACTGCTCACTTCAGAGGTCGCCACTGTGGACCGTCTATAAATTTGACAGTTCCTCTTAGTAAACATGTAAACAAACTAATTATTTTATGAATAAATTCTTTCAATGCCTCGTTGTGCAGCTGTTGATTGCAAAAATGTGGGGATTCATATATTCCCTAAAGACGCTAAAAGAAGAAAATTGTGGGAGAAAGCTCTTCGTATAAAAAATTGGCATGCAAGTACTTCGTCAAGGTTATGTGCTACCCATTTCCTACCTGACGATTATTTTGGACCAAATTCGTATACAGGTGATAAATCTCTAATCAAAGTGTTGAAGAAAACTGCTGTACCGTCTTTATTTTCACATTCTAAGGTCAAAACAATCACACAGACAACACAACAACAACAGCGATCGGATAGACAGCTTCGGAGAAGCCTGAAAATGACCGGGATCTCATCCTCGAGTTCATCTTCAACTCCGAGAAGGTTATTCTTGTCGTACGCCCTTAGTCTACAACAAGAAAATGGATTTTACAATAAAACCGCAACATAACCTTTATATCATAACAATGCCAGTTTATAACTTACCTTTCAATTAAAACTGCTTTTTTACCAACGATGGACGCTTTTCTTTTTCTCAGCTCGACTTTTAATTGAATCACACTCCATGTCGCATACATTGATATAGTTTATTTTGTTATTTCAATTATTCGTGAAACAATAACAACTAGACAATATGGCAGTTCTTAGACACCCCATAGTGCTGCCCTCTGCAATTGGCTTTCAGTTTCAAACCCTATTGTAATAAAGGAGTCAAGTAATTCAAATTAGTAAAACACGATATTATCACAACTAAGCGGATTTTCTAGCAAGCAACCCTAAACGTTCTTCAAAAATTACATAAATCTCTAAATGCCAATTATCGAATGCTGCTTATTAAAGACATCAACGGGTGCTAAATGTTCATTATTGCTAATTTTATTTATTAGGTACTTATTTTATGTAGAGGGATTTGTAATCTCTACATAAAATCTCGGGATCTCTTCTGAATTCCATATATTTTACTAGTTGTTAGTTCGTTGAGAGCAGCAAGCGATAATTGTAGATATATAAAAGCGATAATAGATCTAAGATACTTAAATATGAACGCATCTTTTATTTTTCTTCCAAATGAGGCAACAGGCAAAAACGGCCAGATGTTTTAAACGCCAAATCCCAGATTAACTTGAACCCCAACAACTATAATTCTTCCGCTACCCATAGAGGGTAATCCCCGTAATCTCGTAGTGGCGGAACTAGAGTAATGGTTGAGAAAAAACGTGACTAGTAACGATAAATATTATCTTGTAGGATGTTTGGTAATAGCACCTTGGCTTTTTCGTTTGAAAGAATTAACAATATTTTTAATCTAACCAAAAGTATTATCTTAGCAAGGACATTGCTTTATTAAATCTAATATTTTTTTTACAGAATCATCGTTATTATGGTTATTGGAGTCTCAGTATCATTAAACAAAAAATAGGCGTGATCTATTCAGATTTATGCAAAACATCCCACCTGCTGCGCCATTATTTTGACGTTTGGTTCCCGCCAAAAACAAGTCCTGCCCGCCAATTTAGCCACCCGTTCAGAAATACAAAGGAGTTCTCATCAATGAGTTTTTTTATTTGGCATTTGATGGTGTTTCCTTTGCCTTTGCCTCGCCTTTGCAATGAGGTGCGGAAAAGGACAACTTTTGTCTCCTCTTGTTTCCGAAAACGTGGGAAATATTGCGTTTTGAAATGTAAAGGCGAAAGAATTTTAGTGATTCAAGGAATGTTATTTTGTATTGTGAAATTTTCGGTTTGTATGATTCATCGTTTGCCCTTTCTAATAGGACTCAGATAGTCTAGAGAGAGATAAGCTCGCCTTTGTCATGTATTCTCCACTTTCCATTGTAAAATGTATTAGGTATTTTGTGCAATAAAGTATATGTACTTATAAATTCTTTGCTAAATTCCTGATAAACAATTTAAAAAGAAAGTAAATGTAGGTGCAAATAAAATTGTTTAGGGTAGGGGTAGGTATAGGTAGGTATCTAGATTTACACATACGTAATAGGTTTCTAACTTTCGTGCTATATACCTAGACCTGTAAGTGTAAGTACTTAACTGAAATCTAAATAAGGTAACTACTTTGAGGGGTCAGAGTATGCGTATAACAGAGAAGTTTTTTTTTTAATTACAAGAGGTAAATTTAGTATAAAGTAGGTACCCTAATTATACTATGACTGTAGGAAAAAGGTTATCAATTAGTCGTTACGAAACCTTCGACATTCTTATAATATTTTGAGTAAGTTTTTATTGCCCTGTGTATAACTTCTTGCACGTCAGAAAGCGCAGCACATTACCATGCCTAAACCCAAAAATATCACGTTCCCAGACAAAAAAATGCAAATTACCAAACGATTGCGAACGTACTTATCAATGACTCCACAGGTGCCTAAATTCTACAACTACAAAAAAAATGTAAACACAACGTTGTAGAACCTGCAGAAGACACGTGCGTCTTTTGCAGCCAGTGACAATGACAGCTGGCATAATCGCGCTTGTCCCTTGGCCAAAAAAACCAAACGAAAAAAAACAAAAGTCAAATCTTTTGGCGCGACGTTTATTGACTTGTCGTTCCCACGTCCCGAAATAAAGGATTATATTTACTGAAAGTTGTAAGGCAATTTGTAATTCTGTTATGGATTTACAAAATATCTTTTTTTTGGGTCCTGTAAGCCTGTAAGTAGATACAGCCATCTGTATCCAATCAAGATTAAGATTAGGTGGTGGAATGGCAGACGACAAAATTATGAATCAATATTCTTTCGGGCAATTGCTACATTACTACAGGAATGAAGACGAGACCTGAGAATTGTTATTGTGTCCATCCATGTGTCACCGTAAAATTGTGAAACCCGTGAGATTACAATCTAGATTTTAATTCGTTAAATTGTGATCTGTCGATAAATTGTAAACTGTACTGTACTTCATAAGTACAATACAACTGATTGTCCTTAAATGTTGCTGTGCCCTAGCAGGGCGTCACAATGTACTAACCTTTGTTCTACCACCTAGTGAAATTTTGTGACTTTGCAATAAACTATTACTATTACTAATATAACGCGTTAGTTGATAAATTGAAATGATGAATGTCTGGGCAAACTGGTGGGTCAGGGTGGGTGAAGGATAAAGAGGGTGAGCGAAGCGGTTCCCCATTCATCCTTCGTGTTAGGTTGACTTGTAAGTACCAAAAAAGCATAAACCCTCTCCTGTTTACAATTTATCGACATATATTATAATCTAACGAGTTTTTTTTTTCCATTAGATTGCAATCTTACGGGTTTCACAATTTTACGGTGACAAATGCACACTGAGTATACACTACCTACACTGACGAAACTTATATAGACACGTCTCACATTTCGTTGAAGTCTAATACGGTTATGGAAGCTGAGGCCTCCATCATTCCTCAGGTCTGGCCTGATAGACTGTACTTGCTTGCTGTAGAGCTATAGAAACATACAAAAATCACTTACGGTATACAACACTTAAGAGTATACTTGCCACACTTGCCATAAGAGCTCCGCGGTCTAGTAGTTTCACACTTGCTTCTCAGTCTCACACAGGGGATGTAGTTTCGAATCCAGTGCCGAAAATGTACCAATGAGGTAAGTAAGTATTTTATCACTTACAATTAAACGGACGTTCTAACGGTGATGGAAAACGTCGTTAGAAACCTTCATTACTAGCTGCGGCGTTGGGATAGCCCCCAGTCACACGAAGTGTAGTGGAATTAATAACTGGCTAATTGTAGGCTCGGCTCGACTGAGCCTCTGCCCCTCCGTGTGGAAAACATTGCAACGCTATGTTGCTGTTCAAGTTCAAAGTTCAAGTTCAAGTTAATTTTTTCTATTGACCATAAGGCCGGCCACATACAGTCGGAATTCTTCCGATTCGGAATTCCGAAACTAGATTCAATCCCATACAAATCGGCGAAAATTCCGAACGGAAGACTACCGTATGTATATGGTGGATCCATAGAATTTGTATGAATTTACTGCGTTCGGGACAATTCCGGCCGGCGTAGAATCATACAGATTGCTTACCCCCTGTCACACCTCGGACACTGCATAGAACGCTCGTAAAATAATCACCTATTACTACTAAACAACCAAATGATGTTTGTATACGTGCAAATGTGTGCGTAATCTTTGCTAGGGCTGGTGGCGCGGCAAATGCAGCGATATTAAAGTATACGCGTCGTCCCTCGTCCGGCGTTCAGCCCTGTCTATTGATCCTTTAACCAATCTTTTGACGCCAGGGGTGGGGTGCGGTATCTGAATCAGCACGGGAAGGGCAGTGGCCGTTCTGTACGGAGTACTATTATCTCTTCTGTGTGCCCCGGTTCCGTCCGAGTCACGCCAAAATCGATTACAGCGTCTACGAAGAGTCGAACACGTTCCGAGTCAGTTTTGGCGATACAAAACAATGGCATCGTAGACGCTGTAATCGACTATGGGGCGCTGAGACGGCGAAGTCACGGAACGCGTCCCTAGTCAACGTCAATATAATATTAATATTTTTTGTTATATATATTTTTTGTATGAGTTATGCTAAACAAATACAGATTTTTAACTAAAAATCCTGCTAAATAAACTATCCGCATATTTAGTCCACGACCCTCCCAATCGGAACAAAAACACGGACACACGTGTGTCTCTGAGCCGGAGGATCCGGGTTCAAGTCCCGGTGGTCCGTGCAGCTGATGCACCGGGGGCCGGCTGCTGGCTTTCTTATCCCTACTGGTTATAGTGGTCCTAGTAGAATGTTTTATTCAGTATAATGTTAGGGTGGCCCCAGTAGAATGATATATTAAGAGCGAATTTTACCAACGATAAAGTTACTTTTATTGGAGAGGCTGGATTATTTATATAATATTACGCAATAAATATATGAGTATGACTATGAGTATTTGTATGACAATGACAGTTCAAAATGAGGTAATCTGATCTGGTGTCTATGAAAAAGTAGAAGATACTCTCGATTAAAGGTTACTCTTTCGTTGGTAAAATTCGCTCTAAAAGTACGTATAAGTTGGGTTTAACGAAAAGATATTCTAATATCAGTCTTTCAGCGAGGGAATTAACTTTTGATGACCCATACGCCAGTTATAGTAGTTCAATGCTGTTTTTGACGTCTGCAATGATAAAAATGCTTGCTGTGTACGCTATGAGGAACTGTCAAAAGTTAATTAGAGAAATAAACATGTTACTAATGCCGATTTATTAATCCTTAGATAACGTTGAGCTACCTATATTATAAACAGGGATCGGAATGAGGTGTGAATTTACCTAAAGTTTGCAGTGAGACATAACATGGAGCTGATACAACCACTTGAGTTGAACCGGTTTGATTTTAATAATTTTGGAGAAAATTTATATTATATTTTATTTTATAGATTCTAGAAATTGTAATTTTTTTTTCTTGTTTCGAAAACTTGAAAAATAAAAAGTTATGGTTTTTTTTGGGAATCAGTAGCTTAAAATGTTTTTAGTTCGGTGTTTCAAATGTAAGGAACTTCTAAAACTAAAAATATTAACCGGTTAAACAAAAAACCCGAAATTTAACCGGTTAAACTCAAACCGGTTCAACTCAAGTGGTTGTAACAGCTCCATGTTATGTCTCACTGCAAACTTTAGGTAAATTCACACCTCAATTCCGATCCCTGATTATAATGTTCTAGAATTAGCGAATCGTATGATTTACAAAATTACCATCTCTATATAAAGTGACCATTTAATCTATAAATCGTCCGACACATATCGTGCAAACTCTATTCAGTTACCAAACTCGGCACATTTATGCTCATTCAACTATCAAGTGGGGTATGTAAACCCGCAGGATCCCGGTCTAACGGGAAGATTTACGTCGAGTGTGGATTTACCGGGTGTTTGTATAGAGGGCTATTGTTTTTGAGGGGAACTTAGTTATGGGAAGAGAATGAGATACTCTTGAGTGGCGATAACTAATTTTGTGATTGTATTTGCTGACACATTATTGGGTAGTCTTGTCTGATCCAGGATATTAGTAGAATGCTGCATCCCTTCTCGTGGCCACTCGATTAGGGAATGCGTGCCCTTACTACGCGACTGTAACAAAAGGAGGGTAAGGTAAGGATTTTGAATCTCCCCGAGGCACTAAATGAAACCAGAAAAATATTGTGCGGTTTTGTTTCCTTGTTAAGCTAATTTGGAACCATAGAACCGTTTTTGATAAAATATGGCTGAGAACCATCGCAAAGACGTCTACTAGCATTTGAAGAAAACCGCATTAAAATCCATCCACCCGTTTTCGAGCTAGAATGCCACAAACAGATACACACACACACACATATACAGAAACTTCAAACTAACAAAAACCCTTTATTTCGTCGTTAGTGGTTAAAAATATCGGGCCAAGTGCGAGTCGGGCTCGCGCACGAAGGATTCCGTACCATTATCTATAATAAAAATCAGCCAAGTGCGGTGAAGTGCGAGTCGGACACGGAGGGTTCCGCACCATCATTGTACCAGAAGTACAAAAAAATACGTTTCTTGTATGAAGACACCTTTATTTTTTCAATATTTCGTGTATTTCAGTATTTGTTGGTGTGGAGTGGAGTTTAGGTTTCGATGGTCCCTACCTAAATATGATTGCTAGATTGAACAAAAACTATTGATGCAGTTTTAAACCTGATACATTTTACCATCTTTTTCGATCGTATTGTTTTAAATTTGAATTCAGAATACCACATACATGGAGCTACGCCTAACAAGTCGGATATGCGCCTTGATGTAGGCAGTTGATTTTTTAATAAAAAACATGTTTAATCAAATAAAGGTTTAATTTAATAACGCGTGTTGCCTCCATGGGCATCTACGACTGCTCTCTCATACGATTAGGCATAGAGTTTATCAACCTCTCTATGAAATTTTCAGGGATCATCTTCCATTCCTCTTCTATGGCAGTTTTCAACTCCTGCATCGTCTGGGCAACTGGCTGACGAGCCCTAACACGTCTTTTTAGCTCGTCCCACATGTGCTCAATCGGGTTCATGTCTGGGCTTCTGGCTGGCCAGTCCATAACTGTGATGTTCACATCCCGAAGATATTCCCTGACGACGCCGGCCGTATGGGCTCTTGCATTATCATGCATATAAAGGAAATTTGGGCCCACATAGTCACGAATAGTTCACGAATGTACCTGTCAGCATTTAATGTTGGCAGCCGTGGTCCCATAACAACGCAAGTTGAGTTTTGCCGCTCGCGGATATACCGCCCCAAACAGTCCATGAGCCACCGCCATAAGCAACCCTCTCTTCAAAGCAGCATTGTGCAAAACGCTCTCCCTTACGTCTGTAGACCTTCTTCCTTCCATCATTGCCATGTAACGTAATTTTAGACTCATCATAAAAGAGTACACGTCTGCAATGCTGCTGAGTCCAATTTAAATGAGTGCGCGCGAAATGAAGGCGCGCTGTTCGGTGGGCTCGCGTTAGTTTGGGGCCATTAGCTGGCTTGTGTGGTACCAAATCGCGTTCTTTTAACCTTCTCCGAACAGTCCGAGCGCTCACAGATACTCCGTGGAAGTCGCGAAGTTGGTTTTGTATCTCAATGGAGGTAAGGTGACGATTTCTCCAGCAGGTCGTCACAATGAATCGATCCTGCCTTTCAGTTGTGACCCGAAATCGTGGCCTTCCTTGGCGACGAACAAAGCCGCCAGGCTCTAGGTACCTCCGATAAACATTTCGGACCGCAAATCAACTTAAAGTTGAGCACTCACATTTCTTTGGCTGTGTCCGGCCTGGATAAGTGCTACAACTTGAGCGGCGACTTCAGGCGAAGTATCCATAGATTATTGATAGAACCTCACCTTAATCTTAAGAATAAGTAATGTTTGTTGCAAAACCAAAGAGAAAAATCACATTTTCATAAATTAAATCCAAGTAAACCAATAAAATCAAGTTTTCGTATTCGATTAATTTCGTAATCAATTTAGTATTCGATTGTTTGATATCAACGAACAGGCTCCAAATTGTCTTTTGTTTCTTTAAACCCTGTGTTCGAAATAAAATAAAAAAGACTATTGAATGAAATTATGAATGTGCCAGGTTCAAAACTGTAAACTTTTTATAAAAACTTTTTGCTCCACCTAATATAAATTTTTAGTTAGGACCAAACGAAACTGAAAATGCAAGGTGGGCCAATAGATGTATCCAGAAGTGTATGTCCGCTATTGAAGACTACTATGACACTACTAGCGACCGCTATCAGCGCTGAACAGATAAGTTGGTGACACTGTCATCTAATAAACAGGCAACTTGACAGATGTCAATCTTAACCTGTGAGTGAGGGGATATTGCTCATAAAAAACGATTAATCAAAAGAATCGATACACCCTTTAAACATTTGTAAATCGGAAAGATGTCTCACATTTTATTCTTGATTCTTCAGTTGCCTTAAATATGGTTGAAAATGAAATAATAACATCTTTAGGTGCTAATAGCAGTGATGGCGATAACAACTCTTCTGTGTGTTCAACTGAATAAACAATTCGATTATTTCTGTTATTTTAGTAACATCCCTAGTTTTTTTTAAAGTGGATTTTATAAGTTTTTGTGTTAGCTGTCAAGTTGCTTCTAAGCATGGATAGAGTATAGACGTCAATTTAGCAGAAACCCAAGTGCAACTTTTGACAACAATCTCGAGGGAGGAAACGAGTCAGCCTCTGCCATCCCATACAGGAAAAAAACGTCTACAAAGTTGTAGAGCTAGTGGATTGGCTACAAAGTGTAAAATACCTTCACAAAATTAGCAGCTCATTACACAAAAACAAACTAGCCACAAATGGCTGGCCGGCAAACGGTACGTGACTGAACCGCGGTTTCTGGCAACCATCTTGTTTTATTTGGGGTTAAAATCACGTTCCGTTTTGTTATCGATTACATAGTTGCAGCTACATTGTTGGCCGATGACTTATTGTTATTGATATGGGGCAGGGAGCACTTATCCAGTGGAGAGCGCATAGATACATTTTCCTTTGAAACACAAGTCACCAATTTACGGGCGGCGGGGGACGAGGTAAGAGAGCTGTGATTGGTCAACCGCTGCTAAACTGGCTGGCGGCCCGTCGTCGTACATAGGTTGCGTATGCGAACGTTTGTTGAATACAACAAACGTTTGGCAAGCTGCATTCCCCCGCAGGCGCAGTTAATTGGTATATAGTCTCTGATATGGGGATTACAGTCTGTGCGATAGTTCTTTGGCTCTGAGTGAGGTAAAGTTGGGAGTAAACTCTCTTCCTCATCATACTATATGCGAGAAAGAGAGTTTGCCCTTCATATAAAATTGTCTCGGTAGCGGTTACTCACGTTCAGCTAGTGGCACTTACCCTCGCTCAGAGCTAAAGAATGTTGACGCGGGCTGTGCTTACAGTAAAAGTTTTAGAGAGTGCTAAAGTATACGGGTACTAATAACAAAACTAATGTTAACATGGCAAACGACTGCTCGAAGGACCAAAAGGTATAAGATAGGTATTTTTTTATTGAATGAATGTGACATCGGTGTCAGACTTTCTCTGACGCCGTTTCCTCACGATGTTTCCCATCACTGTTAGAATGTCCGCATGGTAGGTAGGTAACGTACGTATTAGTCAGCACCGGGATTCGAACCTGCATCTCCTGCGTGAGATGCAATCGTGAAACCATACTACGGAGCTCTTTAGTGAATTTTATTGTAGGCCAGAAGGTCGACGAGAATGTCCCTTTGGTTGCCTTGATTTAGTCACTCTGTTGATACTTATTTAGAGAAATCGGAACTCCACCGAAATCCATTGACAAACCAAACACACCCGGAAACCACAATAAATCGATCAACAACAAAAAATTCTCGGATCGTCACGCACAAAAGTGATCTATAAAGATTTGGAGCGTGCGGACGTGCGCACACGCACATTTAAGATGGCGGCCCTTTTTCGGTATTTTTTCCTCATCTATTTGTTGTGTTACTATGCTATATTTGTTTTTATTGCAGCAGGGCGGCAGGAATGCGTTGTAGTGGCACGAATTCGCCATTAGCCGACACGTTGAGTGTAAATGTTGCACCGTCGATTTGGGCATACATTAAGGGCGTTTTATTTGTGATTTGCCGATCTGGGGTTTTCTGATTTTAGGTTTAAGTATTGACCATCCGATCCCTTCCTCAAGTCACAGGCTGCGCGTACGAGGGGACGGAGCCATACATCTGTCTCTATCTGACCCATATTTAACTGTCGGTACGTTTACCTATTATCACAAATGAACCGGAAATATTGTGAATTGGATGTTTTTACGATCCACATCATGCGTCATTAAAAAGCAAAAGTTAAGTTCAAGTTCAAGTTCATTTTTTTTGTCAAGATTCGAATTAACCCGTTACTAATATATCTTCGTAAATCACTGTAGTAAAGCTTCATCCAAGTTCCTATATATCAACAATCCCAGACACAACCCAACAAATGAAACAAAACACAAAAACGATTTCCTAGAACACCAACCCAAAAAAGGCCCAAAATCAGACCGCCATTTTGTATTTACATCAAGATGGCTGCCGCTACCGTGTCGCCCGCTCGTGTGTTTACTCTGTGCCAACAAGAAGGTTTTATTTGAATATCCAACCTGTTTTCGAGCGATAAGCGTGGCCTGTGACAGGTGGTTGGTGGGTCTGTAGGTTAAGCTCAGGAATTTTTTAGAACTTGTTTTAGATAGTGAGTGTACCAAACTTGTGCCTACTGAAGCTGCATGTAAAATCGCATTGGCTCTCATCTAGATGAACATTGGCGTAGGTCGGCCTCTGCCACCCCGTATGGGAAACTTTGTGACGCTATGTTATTTTAATTTATCGCCTCAAAATCTTTATGTCTTGAAATACTTATCTTTAAATAAATCGTACCGTACAGGCGTTTCTTTCCCTCATCTGCGGAACCCCGAACGAGGCCTTATTGGTCATTCGCCTGATAGAGCCGCTAATGGAAAGAAATTGTTTGTAAACTTAACAACTCTATATTTTACATAATATATGCGACGTACCTACTGTCAATACAGAAATTACTATGAGAATATTCAAAATGCTGTTAGTATAGGAAAATTAGCTCAAAAATCGACGTACCTACCTACTTACTTGTTCAGTATTCTACCAGAAAGTTAGTAAAGTAAAGTAGCGTTTATTTGCTTTGTACATCAGATTTTATAACAATGTCACTTAAATATTTTACGCTATATTCTGCCATGCAGACGTGCTTTGTTATTATAAGTACAATAATTAAATTAGTTGCCTATCCAAAAATGTCTTATTAAAGTTCATCATGTACTTAATAATAATAATAAAATAGTAGTCCAAGTATTCCTCTAACTTATAGTACGATTTTTCGACTAAGAAATTTCTTAGTCCAGCCTTATAAGAAGTTCTACTCCTACAGTAAAAATAAAACGCCGCCGCCGCGCCGGCTCACCCTCCAATGACACGAATAATTCGGTCAGATTTTTCATACCCTATCCAATATAACAAGGAACTTGACAGCTAACCTAAAACTTCATAAAGTCCAAATGAACAATATCTTTAAGTGCTGATAGCAGTGATGGCGATGACAACTCTTCTGTTAGTTCAACTGAATAAACAATTTAGATTCTTTCCTATTGTTTTGGTACCATCCCTAGTGTTTATAAAGTGGATTTTAAGTATGAAGTTTTAGGTTAGCTGTCAAGTTGCCTGTTATATTGGATGGTATACCAGGCCATTTGACTGTCAGTAGATATTGAATAAGAATAACACAGCGCTGTAATAAACATCTGAAATATGATACCTAATTCAATCAATTATTATGAAGATTTTCTATACAAGGTGTGACAGAACGGTAATTTTTTTAACCGACTTCACAAAATAGGCGGTTACAGAAAAGCACTTGACATTGGTTTCTAATCAAATAGGGTTTGTGGAAGTCGTTTCTTTTTAAGTTTTACTTTTTGTTTCAATTATTATGGCTTCGGCGAGGGTCGGTCGCGGATAGAACGAGCAAAGCAGCGAAATATGAGACACTTTTCCATTAGGTACCTACACGCTGAAAGTGTAGAATCTTTGACTAACACGGGCGATTTTTCTATCGATCTAAAAGACGCTTAACTTAACGCTTAATCGCTAAATAGGCTTTTTAATGTTGTTTAAATAAAGGCCCTCAAAATTAACGCACAAATTAAGAAAGAAAAATAGGAAATAACCAAAAAATATAGAATCAAGCCTCACCCGACATTTTCATTTTGAAAAAAAATGCAAATCACAAAAACTTCACTAATCTAGGAACGAAACAAAAGAAAACTAAAACACACCACTCGCGAAATTTCGAATTTGGAAGGTCTCTAGTCTATGGCCGGGAAAGCGCGCGCAGAGTTGTCAACTTGACAGAGCGAAATTACGAGTTACAATAAAAATGGACGCAAATTATTATTTTTCAATGTTGCATCTCATACTTCCTCGTTTCGCCTCAATGTCAGAGATTCGCGGCGTCAGCGCTGCAACGGCCTTTGTCTCATCAATTTTGTAACAATTTGACGTTAAAATTGCAGTAACGTATAGTATCTGACCTCATTTGTGAGATAGTTAGCTGTTGATGAGGTCAGTTTTGGCAAAAAAAGTGTTACTAGCATGTTGGTATGACCTGAATATTTTTGGTTGACATTGTTTTGCTTCTTTGTAATCATTTGTAATATTTTGGTTTTGATACCACCATCAACAATGCAGGAAGTGGCAGGAACACGATGTGAGCGGGCTTGCGGGTTGCACCAGGACCGAGTTGAATGGCGTGTACATGAGGAGACCTAACTCAACAGTGGGTTCCCTGTAGGGCCTATAGGGACCATACCAGCTGTACACCTAAGAAGATTTAGGGTCGCTTGCTAGAAAATCCGCTGTGATAATATCGTGTTTTACTAATTTTAATTAACTCCCTTATCACAATTAGCTTAATCGTGATAAGCCTTTCTTTGCACCACTTATTTTAATTCTAATTAGCCAGAAGAATGAATGTTTCGAGTGACTTCCGGTTTACTCTGTGATTTGAGTGAGTGAGACAGAGACAAAAGATTCAAAACAGAGCCAGAAAGCATGTTTGTTATTTTCTTTCTCTTTTTCTTTCATTGTTGTTGTTTGTTTGACCTTGTCGTGAGTTGTCAGCAAACGTCAAGTCAGTTGGTAACCATGGCAACTATTATATGAAATTTTGACAGCCACTAAATGGAGTTGAATCGCCCAAACTTGGCCGATTATACTAGAATTAGCTTAAATGGAGGATAATCGTAATTAGCAGTGAAATCAGCATGCAGCAAGACGATATGACATTTTTTTCGCTAATTTTATTTAAACTCCACCCATCCTGCTCTTAGAAGCTGATAAAATTTTGGAGAAAGCCGCCCCTAAACTATTTGTACCCAGCTGTATGTATCTAAGTTGTTTTGTTTTTCAAAATTCGTTTATTGACTTAAAATAAAATACAATCGAACAAAACTAGACTTATTTTAAAGATTAAACTAGAATTGCGGTTGGACAATGATTTGTTTGGTTTTTACCAGACTAGAAAAGCGTCTACAAAAAACTTATAACTATAATTATAAAATACGGTGAGATCTATGTTGTGGATGAACTAGTCTATTAAATAATTTAAATATGTGCGACAATTGGATTTGTTTCACTTATTGCAGATATGTAGTTGTATATCTAAGTACTTAGTTTCAACAAGAAATACGTTGACAAGCATTTGAAAGTATACGGTAACGCTATCTATACATCAAGCTTGATCAAGTTCGGGCTGGAAAACCTCTCATTGACCGAGCGAGCGAAGCGAGCGAAGGGCTCCATTTCGGCAAGATTGGTGGCCGATATTGCTTTCGTCTGTCTCTATGTATGTATGTCTGTCAGTTCCGGTCTAGGGGCCACAGTTTTCAAGCAATCCTCACAAAACTTGGCACGTGTTCCTTGAATTAAAGTATTTTTTTTACCGAGAGCTTTTCTCGAATTTCCCCTTGGGCGTCATATTTTTTTTGTATAGGATTAGAAATATTGTTTTTCTGAAACCTATTGTGTGGGGTATCAAATGAAAGGGCTTCATGAGCCGGTTCTAAAAATATACCACAATATACCTTCCGGCCACCTGTTTTCTAAAAATCCAAGAAATATTTTCAAAACATAGTTTGTAAATGGCAAGTAAAGTCTTGAAACCTCTTTAAAATCAACCAATGGGGAGTCAAAGTGGACAACACACTGCAAAGTGAAGACAAAAGCACAACGGTCCCTCTCGCCCCAATCTCGACGCTGCGTGAGGCTGAATAACTATGTACCTTTGTCTGAGGCTGAGGTCGACAGTCAAAGAAAATAAAATTAACTGCGTGAAACTCAATCTAAGTGTCGGATCTAGCAGTGCTACCAACTTAGCTGTTCAGTTGATAGCGGTCGCTGGTGTCATAGAGTCTTCATAATAACGGACATAGTATAGTAGGTATGTATTCTCTTTGATGGCGAATGACAAGTCCATTAATACCAATTTGTCCCACCTGAACAGCTAAGTTGGTACAGTTGGGTACAGTTTTCAAACGATCTTTTGGCTAATGAAGTGATGAATGACGTGGGAGGCGCTAACTCTACGCAACATAATGCAACGAACCTGTCATCAATTTGGTGCGCGATGATCAATGAGGAATGAAAGATCAGAGAGACCTATTTTTGAATTGCTCGTGTGATAGTAAGTATATCGCATGCGTAATATATTATATCACGTTCGACTTGTTTATTGTATGACGTCGATTTTCTTCATTTTTGAATCGTTTGTCTTCAGTGTTGCCATTCAATATGAGAATGTTGATATTTATCCGTTACACGCAGAAAAAGTAAAAACCGGTAAATGCCGCATGGGGACCGCGGCGTTAAATGCTCGCTTTTACGAGACTTTATGATGATAGTTATATGCATTTTGTTTAATCTAAGTTAACTGTAAAACTTGTCAAAGGAAATTTTCTCAGTTTCTAAAGTGAAAGACTGCCGGAAACGGATCGAAGACAGTCTGACACTTTGTGACTCATTCCGCATTGGTTGGTTAGATTTGACGTATTGACTTCTTCGCCGCGTTCCGTGACATCGACCATCGGCGCCATAATCGATTACAGCGTCTACAATGCCATTACGAATCAGTTTTTGACGTGATAACGATATCTCAATATGGTTGCCATGACGTCATGAATGACATCATCAACTCCGCCATGTTGGGATATCAGTGACCATCGTCGAGAACGTGAGCACTGATAGATCGTGACAGCTGGTACTCTGACAGCTGACAATCAAACTAAGAACAGCAACCAGCAGACACACCTGAAGCTCCGTAATTGTTGATTTCCTCACTTAATCACTCAATACAAAGAAAATTTAACTTACTACGACTGTCTTCGACTCAAAATTCAAAAAATTAACCAAAAGTTTGGTTATGATGGTTTGACATCTGTCAGTGTCGACGTCTACCGTCGCGTTTTATCGTTCCGAATGGATATCTGTGATAGACGCTGGTGGTCTTGATTTACTATTCGGAACGGTCATGATGGTCGTGACGTCACGTGAGCGATGATAGCACTGGTAGTGGTAGCCCGTCGCGGAGCAGAAGGCTATTCTACTATTCAACTTGTGCAACGTGCGTGGTCCTGCCTGATCAACCGTTGTTGCAAAGCGAATGACTGAAAAACACGGAATTTCGAATGGCGATGGAAAATCAGTAGAAAAGAGCGCTCGTTTGCAAAAAAGAAATTTAAAAATAGAGCTCCTGTGTTGTCGTTGCATTAAGGTGCCTAATGCTGGCTGGCACCCCGGTAATGTCACTCATTCATCAGCCATTGTAGAGTTGTCAAAGTTTAATCGAGTTTAGTAAATCTTGTTTTAGCAGTATTAGGTAGATGACATGTAAGTATCTACTGGCTCAATGTGGGTAAAAATCCGATGAAAAAGCTACTTAAGGTAGCTACTTAAGTAGTCGGCATACAGTTGATTTCAGTAATCGCCATTTTACAATGATCCCCACGCCCACGTCGTTGTCATCCCCCGCCAATCACTGTCCAACACGCATTCAAACGATAAATTACAATTAATCCTACACGCATTTAAATATCGAACAATGCTCATAATAAATCAGACAGCTGAACAAAAAGGTTGCATAGGCGACAATGGCGTCGGAAGTCGGACGTGACGTGGAAAACCCTGGCCGAATTAGCGCGATCCGATGATGATAAACCCCCCGCGCCCGCCGCTTGTCTATGGCCGATTTGTTTTGGCGGGAAATGGGTGTAGTTTGTGTGTTTGTTTTGTATCGATGTTGTGAAATCGATGTAGATTTTCAGTTGGTTAATGGCACTTATTGGTCATTGTTGGCCATTCAGTTGATTCAGAGACAGTTTTCTCACCCTTCCCCGACCGTGCCTTGAACCTTGGACCTCTCGCTTGACAGAAGCTCGCCCACAATGCCACAAAGTCGAATTGTCCGCCTTTTATGAATAAGTCTAATTTTCACAACCACCCACAATTTTTACTATTTCCCAGCCTCCCGCTATGCCTAGCACAACTAAAAATGCTCCATTGAAAAACCCACACGCCCCCGTGGGAACAGGTTATTTAGTGAAGACCTACTGCGGTGCTGACATCTATTGTAGTGTCACGTACTACAATCCTTTGTTTTATTTAGTTGGACCTTATGAAGGCACAGGGATAGAGACGGTTTTGGCTTGACAATTTGGGGGGTGGGATATGATTTGTTATTGATGCTTATTTTATAATATCATTACTAATAACAGCTTGTAGTATTGTTGAGTTGTAGAAGCTATACGATGAATGAATGTGAATGAATTACATTACAATATAATCATGATATTCCATCTATACATACCCGAGTAATACGGTAAATGTTATGGGATTTACCACGAGTTACACGAAACGATTATTTTTTTTGAAGGAACGTTGTGCTATGGCTATAAAGTTATTTAATTGTCTACCCGCAGATCTACAATATTTACCTATTTGTAAGTTAAGAAAATGGCTGGTAATAATTTCTTTATAACTTAACGGAGTTTTATAAAAAAAGTCAACAAATTTATGTATTATGGTTATGTATCTGTTTAAATAAAATCGTAAAATGAATGACTGACTACGATCAACGCAGGGCCAAGCCGCTGGAGCTAGAGACTTGAAATTTTGCACATAGATAGCTTGCATAGTGTTTTTGAACATAGATGCCATTCCAATAATTTAATAGGTAGCTAATAGGCAATTGTATTTTGAGCTATTTAAAACGGGGGGTCGGGGCTGCCGATTGGCGTGGTGATGTCTGGAGAACTACTTTTACGACGGAATTTTTGTAGGGGAAGACCCACCCATTAGAAGAGAAATAAAACCGTTGCGTTGTTGTAAAATAGGTACATACATCGAAAGTTTTGTGGTGCATGGAGAACAAATTTTTAAGACGGGGAGTTAAGATAGAGATTTAAGTGTTGTTGGGAAAATAATACCAAGTGGCTTTGTGGTACTCGAAGAACTATGGATGACGGGTGCTTGGGGTCAGAGCAAGTTATGATTTAACTGTTCAATTATTTTTTCATCTAATGAACCCTTCAACGTGGCCAGACGTAGTAGCCTGAAACCATTTTTCCTCAAAGTAAGACCCTTCCAAAGTGGAAAATTTTGTGTTTATTTTTTGTTTTTTAAGTAAGAGAGTGTAAAAAACCTAAAAATATATATATAATGCTGTGTATCTCATACAGACTTTCAACGAAAATTGGTTTGAACAAAATAAAATAAACAGTTTTTTAGATGTAAAACATTTATTAAAAACCGCAAAAATAACTTTTTCATTCATTTTTTTTTATTTTTATTTATTTATTTAATTACACAATAATTTTAACTTGGTAAGGTACATCAGAACACCACTTAAACCACTGGGGTTTGTGTGCGGTGTGATCTACTCATTAATTATTATTAAAGTATCTAATTTATAACATAATTTAAATATTCAATTCATTAATAAATCAATTACGCAAATACATATTATTTAATGGACATAAAATTCAATATTCAATAAGGCATGCATTTCTCAAGAATTATCTCTTTCTAATTTTGATAAAAAGTATGATTTGAGTTTTTTTTTAATATTAATCTGGCTGATTGAATCCCTAAAGTCGGTAGGTAGGTTATTTATTAATCGCGTCATCATGTAGGAGCTCGTTCGCTGGCCATAGCTGTTGCTTGCGCGCTCTGTAACCAGTTTACCTTGTGCCATTCGCCTAGTCAATACAGGGTGATTGATTTTCTGACACTCTTTGTAGTCAAAGAACTGCTGTTTGAGGAGGCAGTAATTAACTTTATCAGTGACTGGGAGTACTCCACAGTGCCTGAAAAGTCGGAGATCATCGTCATCGTGGTTGTTTTTGATGTGAGCTGGGACAATTATTTTAAGAAGCCTTATCTGTAGCTGTAGGATTGAACTAAGGTATGTACTATAGGTACGTCCGTAGCTGGAGAGACCGTACGTTATTATTGATTCTCCTAGTGCATTATAAAGCATTAGGCGAATTTTATATGGTATGCGATTCCTTATAATCCAAAAAACTGCCAGAAGTGATCTTAGTTTACCACAAACGCGTTCTACGTGTGGACCCCAGTTGAACTTGCTGTCCATCACCAGGCCCAGGTATACATATGTGTCGACGTTTTCCACTGGACCGCAGTCGCAACTTCCAGCGTCGTTACCACTATGCATGCAGGCATGGGAGTGGGCAACAATGCCAACCTGGGTCTTGTCCTTACAGTGTGGGGACTTGATGTGGAGTAGTTTGGTCTTCTGGGCGTTAAGAACCAGTCCCGCGTCATGGCACCATTTGGACAGGATGTTAAAATCTGCTTGCAGTTTATTTTTAGCCACAGTTACATCTTTATCAGCCACTATGAGACACGTATCGTCAGCAAATTGATAGGTGGTACTTTGTTCAATTGGGAAGCTCATGTCATTGACATATGTGAGGAAGTGTAGAGGCCCTAGGACCGATCCTTGGGCTGTACCTTGGCTAGTAGGGATGTCTTCGCTTACAAAATTATCGATTTTGACATTATATTTACGTGCCTCTAGGTAGTCTGTGCACCAACTTAGGACAGGACCTCGAATGCCACAAGCGTCTAGTTTGGTCACTAGTTTAGTGTGATCCAGGGTATCAAAAGCACGTGAGAAATCGATAAAAAGAGCAAGGACTTGTTTTTTTTCTTCTAAATGTGCGTTGATATCGTCCGTAAATTTTGATAAAAGTATAGTCGTACTTTTTTTAGGTTGAAAACCGAACTGATTGGGATTCAGTATATTGTTATCGTAAAAGAATTTATGTATTTGTCCACAAATAAATTTTTCACAGATTTTATCTATTGAAGAAAGAAGTGTGATAGGACGGTAGTTACACATCTCGTTACGTTTGCCCTTTTTAAAGACTGGTCTCACGCATCCCTGTTTTAGCTCATTTGGATATAGACCCGTTTTTATACTCGTGTTTATTAGATTAGATATTGCTAGGGATACTCGGTCGTTTACTATGGGAATTTGTATATCACAGACTCTGATGCCATCAAGGCCAGGTGCCTTGTTACTATTCAACCCTTTGATGATTCTGAGTATTTTAAACACTATGAAAAACAAAGTGATCATTTGCTGGTGAAGAATGATAGTTATATTTGGGCTAGATGTATCAGCTGTATTATGATGATGCTACTACCGGAACCCTTCATGGGCGAGTCCAACTCACACTTGGCCACTTTTTTATGGAGAGCTTTGCCCTTTTTTTTCGCGTGGCCATCAACCAAGCCTTATGTTTCTAGTTCAGAATAGTGTAACAAATAAAATTTTGTACCACATGTATACAGACAGACCTACACTTGGACTGAATTAAAGGAGCTCTAAGTTTGTAGCTATTTAAAAGGTGTAAGAAATAAGTTGAAATAACAGTGAGGCTGTGTTGTGTGAGGGTGGTTATGCCTAAAATTAAAAATATAGCAATCCTGGCAGCTTGAGCGAGCACCACGTCACAACAGTTTCGGATTTCGAACGTAAAATTAAAAAACAAACGCTTTGTTCGCGAACGACGAACTCGAACGATTCCTTATTTGAATTTATTGCTTTTGTTCTTTGTTTCGAAAACGTCACCGTTAAATTCGAAATGGTGTCGGGTTTGCTTTTTTCGACGAGTGAGAACCTATTGATGATTGTTGTATTGTAATGAAATTAAACTTGACCTAAACTTGTTAGTTAGAGATGCTAAGTGGTGCGGATTATGTGGGTACTAGATTAGAGATGAAGTTAAAATATTAAAAATAAATAAATAAAATAAAACTGCGATTAAGGTTCTTTTTCTGATTTATAGGCCTAAAGCCCCTTCGAAGTAGTAGGTGTATGCCTAAGAATATGAGGTGCTGTTCTAGTTGACATTAGAGGAAATCCCCATACTGAATCATTTAAAAAAAAATCTGGTGGTCTCGTCGCTTTTTTTAAAGACTTCAACGAATATTTCAAAAATACATCGAAATCGGATAAAGCTGTTGGGATATTCGGTTATCATTTTATCATTTCAGTTTGTTTTTTTCTTTTCTGGGGTTCCGATCGTTAAAAGGAAAAAAGGAACCATTGCCTTATATATAGAAGATAGATAAAATATGTGAATTGTATGACGTATTTCGATTCAACAACCCCTACCAAAATCGGGTTGACAATATTTATTCAAACAGCCAACTGTATTTTCCAATAGCCTGAGTATCTGAAACCTGAGCATCAAGTATCCACTTAAAAAAAACCCGTCATCGCCCCTCACCTTTTTAAAAAACGAACATCAATTAAATCGACAAACAACGGAAAATGCAACGCAAACAATATCCTTAGAGCTCTCAAATACGCGGGGCGAAGAGAGATAGGGCACGCCGGCGTTGTGATTGGTCGAGAGCGGAACCCGCCACCCCGGTGCCAGCCAATCAGGTGCGAGGGTTGCCACCCCCATTCGATTAGGGGCGGGGGAAATGGAACGCTGGCATTTTTTTAATTTTCTTTTTCTTTTTTCGGAACCTGTGATTTATTTTTTAATAAATTTATATGAGGTTTGGTCTGAGAGGTAAGTACAGGTTGCTGAATGAGTGATGGTTATTTCATTTAAGGGCTTTGATTTTATTATTCAATATTTTATGTTTTGGTTTACCTAGTAACAGCGATACTAACGTGATTAAATGCAAAAGTATGCAACAAATCGCGATATACCCTTTGATAATAAATATCAGCCAAGATCGAGTCCAGCTGACGTGGTCAGGGCGGTCAGTGTTCCAAAGTCAAAGTCAAAGTCAAAGTAATTTTTTTTTATTGACCATAAAATCATACAGATTGCTTGGTCAACGTCAATATAATATTAATATTTTTGTATACTACCGCCCGTTCCGAAGTAGTGGGCTTAGGGATGGAGCAAAGAAGGGCAAGAAACTCCCCCGTAACCCTTTTTTAAAATGTGTGAGGGCCTCAAAAAATACAATTTTATGAATTTCTACTACACCGAAGAGAGATGTACTGACTCAATCCATCGCCCCTCTTTGGATTTTTGTGCGCCGAGATGGTAAAGACCACGCAGTTGTGTCATCTAAATATTATTTTACACTGCAATTAGACCGTTTTTGACATAGTTTTTGAACCTCCTTTCTGGTAGGTCCGTTGCTACGTTAGGTATTTTATTATAAAAACTAACACACACTCCCATAAAAGAATTAGCAACCTTACTCAGTATGAACGCGGGCATAGCAATCTTATTTCTATTTCTAGTGCTAATACTATGATGTCTTAAGTAAACCTATATTTTTTCTGGTGTACATTTTGATAAATGTATCTATTGACAGGTTACAGTAAGTATATTGATATTTTCGAATTCATCCCTTAGTGAGTGAGTGCCTAGCATCTAGTCGATAGATAGCCCGAATCGTGTTTATATCTGCCGCAAACAAACAAAACTAACTAACTATTTTCTGGATTTATTTGTAGTGTTGCCAGAAGGTGTCCATAACGGGACCTATTATTATGTATACCTTTAGATTATCTCGTCTGTGCCTAATATAGACCGAATCATAGATGTGCCGAGCCGGCAATTGTGCCTTTTTTACGGCAATATTGCCACAATGTTGCCGGCTAAGCACTTTATAAACATAAACATTTTACATACAGGCACATACATTGCTTCTGGCCCCACACTAGCATACCCTGTGTCGTGGCAACCAGAAACAGCGACATCACAAACATGTAAACATCCAAGACCTGGGCTTTTTTGTCCCCAGCCGGGATTCGAACCCGGGACATGCAGATGCGCAACCGCTGCGCCACAGAAGTCGTCAGGTTAAACTAGTTTAGCCTAGGACAATCTAAATAAATATTGGCCTAAATGCTTAGGCTTGAATAGTTTAATCTAGGCCAAAATATATCCTTGCAAGTAACAATTATATACTTAAACTCCTGATATTTCATAGATTTTACAAGTTTTCTGAAAGCGAGTAAGCAGCCCAGTATTCCAGGCATCATACAAAAATGTTCGATGTTCAAACTCATCCAAATTATCCGACCTAGAGATACCTAAATTAAATAGGTAAAAAAATAAAGTAAATGTGGCCTTTAATGTCCCCACCGAGTGGCACAGGTCTTTACCTAAATAGCTAAGTTCAATAATAAACTTGTCAATACTTTTCAACTTCTTGTGTGCTTCTTGTCAGAAATGTATCAGGAACCAATAAAAATATATATACCTACACGCCCATTCGCTTGAGGACACAAGAGTCCTTTGACTTTGACAGTGACTACCAAGACGTCAAAAATGTCTATTGTCAAGGGGAGAGAACTTGATTTCCCCTAATTTTAATGTCATTTTTTTTCTTTTCGGCCAGGAAAATGACAATCTCTTGACTGAAGGGGTGTCTGTTTATATTATTTATGTGCGCATTTGTTTCAGAAAAAATCCAACTTGTTTTTTAGGGTTCCGTACCCGAAGGGTGCCAAACGGGACCCTATTACTGAGACTTCGCTGTCCGTCCGTCCGTCCGTCCGTCCGTCCGTCCGTCTGTCACCGGGTCCGCCTGCACGAACCGTAATAGCTAGAAAGCTGAAATTTTCACAGAATGTGTATATCTGTTGCCGCACCAACCACAAATACTGAAATACGAGAGATATTACAAATTGAAAGTGGTCTCGGTACAAGATACGTCTTCACAACACGCTTTAAAAGTTTATACCAAGGCCATTTTGTTTTGGTAGGTAAGCCTTCTTTTAATGAAACTAAATTTAAATGATATGGCAATGTCGTCCCCGGACTTCTACAAAGACTTTAAATATTAATTGATGAATTACGACGTCTCTATTTAGTCTGTAGAACTTTTAGAAAATAATTATAAAATTAATAGTTTTTAATTACTTTTGTTTTCATACAAATCTCAGAGCTCAGAAATTAATTTTTTCCTTTTGGCCACTTCAAGTTTGGCTGCCAGTGATGTTTTAATTAAATACTCTTTGGTGCGTTGAAATGATGTTTTGCAGTCTGCATGACATTGACATAATGAGTGAGTGAACCTCATTGTACGGAAATTGTAGATGGGTGTCTCACGTTTTCCTGTAGGAGTAGATTGTAGACAGTGCTGCTTACGGCGGCGTTTAGTAGGTACTAAAGGCCCTAAAAGCGCGGCAAGCTTTGAATCTATTCAAATGTTATTTTTCAACTAGCTACAAAGTTATTCTGACATAAGATGATAATTTGAACAAAACTTTTTGGGTATTTCATGAAAAATACAGTTACAGATCACACATATACAGGGTGGAACAAACGAATGGGCCCTGGAGGGAAAGTACCTTAAAATCTCAAGATATCCGTCCGTCCGTCTGTCTGTCACCAGGCCGTATCTCATGAACCGTGGTAGCTAGACAGTTGATATTTTCACAGATGACGTATTTCTGTTCCCGCTATAACAACAAATACTAAAAACAAAATAAATTTAATATAAAGGGGGCTCCCATACAATTAACGTGTTTTTTGCGGTTTTTTTAACCGACTTCCCAAAGGAGGAGGTTTACAATTCGTATTCGATAGCGCCTAAATGGATGGACCGATTTGGAAAATTAGACCGATTAGACCTAGAGTGATTTTTGTGTTTTTCATAATAACTCGTGCAAATGCACATGGTAAGCATAATATTGTGATGCGGAACTGCTGATGAAGACCACATATGGCCACCAGATCTGCTCAATACTAGGTACAAATACAATGCGTGGCTGACGGGCAGGCAACGCATAGCCTAAACCGATGGACCTAGAGCCATGAAACTTTGTACAGGGGTTCCTTAGTAGCGTGGGGTAGCACTGATATGGGATTTGACAAAATTAATTCCCCTGGGGGGGGGGGGGGGGATAAGGGGTTACAGTTTGTATTAAACTCAATCTAATCAAATAGGGTTTGTGGAAGTCGGTTTTTTCTAAAGTTTACTTTTTGTTTCAATTATATAGATAATGGTACGGAACCCTTCGTGCGCGAGTCTGACTCGCACTTGGCCGGTTTTTTATTATTTAATACAAATATTAAAAAACCTCAGAACGTAGGTATATTCCAATATAATTAAGCTTACCTTACAAGAGCCCAGTACAAGCAAGTTTCCGTCGCGCGCTTCGCTCATTCCAATACATCCTTTTACATTTTCTTACAAGAAACCACCATTCCCAACATCATGGTCATTATCACAACACTACCCAAATTAGTAATCAAGGCACTCATTTTAATTATCTAAAACTAATTAAAATCACTTTAAAATTATCCTAACATTATGTTTGGCAGCATGGATCCCGCCAGTTATAAACAAACAAAAAAAACTTTTTCAGCGTGAATAAATACAACCTCTTTGCCCAAAAATGAGTTCACACAACAATTAGATTAAAATACTGGCAACACAGAGCGTTATCGCCACGCGAATGTCACCGGTAGACTGACGTTTCTTGATGAGTGCCATCTCTCTCACTCACTCCCGAGTCCAGAGGGATAGGGGGCGACGGGAGGGGAAGGGAGGGATTATGATTATCCTTAGGCTGAGGTATGCGATAAAAACGTGAGGGCTAAACGGTTTTTAATACTTACTTTAGAAAAGACTTTTCTCGCCTTCCATTTAAGGGTGATCGTGGTGTGTGGTAGGGCGAAAATAATTATAATGATAAATAATTATTTTATTATAATTATTTATTAGTATTATTAGCCTACAGTATCCCACTGCTGGGCAAAAGCCTCTCTTCCCCGTTTCCACAATAAATAATTAGAGCCCATTAAATAGACATCCTCACCGAGGGGCACGGGCCGTTACCCGGAGATAAGTAAGATTGAACCATACTGTGGCAGGCTAGTAGCGAACCCGTAAACAGCTGCTACTTGGATACTTCATTTCATTTATACTTTATTACATTTACAGAAAGATATGTACAAAGGCGAGCTTATCTCTAAAAAGAGATTTCTTCCAGCAAACCTAAGGATGACAGGAAAAAAACAGATAAAGAGAGGGAAGTCAGTGCACAAATAACTAAAACCAAAACTAATGACAAGTATGAATGAATATGGGTCTACCCCCGCTCAGCTATCAACCTCTCTCATTGAAACTTGGTTTGCTGGAAGAGATCTCTTTTTAGAGATAAGCTCGCCTTTGTACACTTTTATTACCTACCATGATTTGTTAACTATTTTTTTTGTGTGCAATAAAGAAATTATGAAATTATGAAATATAGATTTCTACTTATAAAACAGTATAGGTAATACTAAATACTAAATAAATACACTATATGCACCTACATATACATATATACAAAATTAACAAAAAATACATACATACAATATCTATCACGAAAGAGAGAGGAAGTGTTCTTTGACTTCACTGATAGATATGTGTAAATGGACCTTAGTAGCCACGTGATCTAGTAAGTTTAATACTATAGATTAAAAATAACCGGCTAAGTGCGAGTCGGACTCGCGCACGAAGGGTTCCGTACCATTACCTATCTATAAAAAACCGCAAAAAAAATATGTATGGTAGCCCCCCTAAATATTAATTTAATTTAAATTTAATTATTTATTTTTTAAGTAAATAATATACTCAATGTATTGTGAACATTTTAAGCGTCTACCTGCCACCATTATCAATATCGAGCAAAAATTAGTAAAAAAATCACGTTTGTTGTATGGGAGCCCCCTTAATATTAAATTTCTTTTGATTTTTAGTATTTGTTGTTATAGCGGCAACAGAAATACATCATTTGTGAAAATTTCAACTGTATAGCTACCACGGTTCATGAGATACAGCCTGGTGACAGACAGACGGACGGACGGACGGACGAACGGACAGCGAAGTCTCAGTAATAGAGTCCCGTTTGGCACCCTTCGGGTATGGAACCCTAAAAGACAGCCCTAAAACGATAAAAAATACCAGGGTCTATTATCTATTACCGGCTTGAGCAGTTGTATTTGTATCTATAGTTGTCTTGCAGAGTTGCTTAAATCTAGATTTAGCGAAGAACCGATTTAACTTTGACAATTTTATATATTTTGACAGTTGATAAATCGATTTATTTATTCATTCTATACGGTGTGGCAGAGGCACATGGTGCCCGCCCACTTTGCGTGACAGGGAGCTAGCCCATCGCCGCAGCTAAGGAGTAATGAAGGTTACCTCAAAACGGTTTCTTTCATCTTTTCTGGTAAACTGACGCTCACAACATTATTGGCACCGCGGGAAAACAAACCTGTATTAAAATAAGCTTTCAAGTGCGAGTTGGACTCGCGTTGAGAGGGTTTCGTACAACAATAATAGAACTAACACCAACAAAATACCCTAAAAGTACCCTAAAATTCAGTTTTTCATACAAACTTTGCACACCAGGTTTAGGGGGTTAGGGGGTTAAAGTTGTGGGGTTCGGAGTTCTTATGGGATATGGGTGCAAACATGTGCTTGCATACCAAATTTCAGATTTTTAGAACAAACTAATTTTGAATTTTGAATCGGTAAATATTATTGAGATAAACTTTTTCAAAATATGTCTTAAAAATATTATAAAAATACATTTAAGATCGTCACACAATGCGCTTTCATTTGATATGTCACACGGCATATTTTGAATTTTGAATTTTTATTTTTCTCATTTGGTCCCCCACAAGTAGCCCCCATATTCTATATTTAAATATTTACATTGCACCTCTGTCTTTGGGTCACAGATATTGCTATGTGTACCAATTTTCAACTTCATCGGTTCAATATTTCTGAATAAATTGCCTGTGACACACGGACGGACGGACGGAGAGTCGCACGAGTGATCCTATAAGGGTTTCTCCTTCTGAGATACGAGACCCTAAAAATAATAATTTGCATTCTGCCTCTCCCGCCTTCTAAACTGTCAGCTGATTCGATTGGTCGCTCTTCATCCAATGGCGGCTGAGGCAGAATATTAAATTGAAAAGTCTACCGTTTTTCCGTAACAAATGTTACGTTTGGCTGCCGGTTGATCTTTTTGTTTGTGATGTTACAATTTATGTGATGTCGCGAGATTTGTGGCGTGTTCCGAGAGGTGCCGTTAACCCATTAGGTACTTAGTTGGCAAGTGAATGCACATTCGGTATTCCGTTTATGTAGTAGTTTTTTCTGGCAAATAGTTAAGTGCCTAACCGCCGCACTCAGAGAGATTTAATCAACCATTAAGTCAGTTCCAAATTTGAAATTACATACAAAATCCTTTACTTAGTAATCCTTAATGAATCATTAAATGACTCTGGGTACGGCGGTAACCTACTTTATTTCTTCTTCTTTTTATTAATGGCGTCCCAACCTCTTTTGAGGTTAATTTTGCCAGTGTCAAGTGGTCAGGTTCTCACTTGAGAACCTGGAAATTATAATGTCTTGAGATGATTTGATGACTATGATGATGATGATTTGTCGCTCGTTAGCACTACCCGGGAAGGACGTGAAGGGCTGTGGGTTCCAAGTAATTCCTTCGGACGTGAGCGACTGCCTCCCCTACTTTTAATTCATTAATTATTAGTTTCATCTGTCATTTTAGGTAAAACACCTCATCTGTCTTGAAATACCTGGCTAGCTAATAGACAACTGGAGTAATATTACATACAGGGTGTAACAGAAAGGGGTGTACTTACAAGCCGAAAGAGGGTTATATTAGGGACATCATTTTGAACAACTTTCACCATGGGACCGACTTGATCAGAGCAACTTTATTTTTCACTCCACCATATCAGCTGTGCGCTAGGGTCGAAATGTACTGAGTTAATAATAACCGGCCAAGTGCGAGTCGGACTCGCGCACGAAGGGTTCCGTACCATTATCTATAAAAAACCGCAAAAAAAAACAACATTTTGTATGGGAGCCCCCCCCTAAATATTAATTTAATTTTAATTTAATTACTTATTTTTAAATAAATAATATGCTTACTCAATATATTGTGAATATTTTAAGCGTCTACCTGCCACCATTATCAATATCGAGCAAAAATGAGCAAAAAAAATCACGTTTGTTGTATGGGAGCCCCCCTTAATATTAAATTTCTTTTGATTTTTAGTATTTGTTGTTATAGCGGCAACATAAATACATCATCTGTGAAAATTTCAACTGTCTAGCTACCACGGTTCATGAGATACAGCCTGGTGACAGACAGACGGACGGACGGACGGACGGACGGACGGACAGACAGCGAAGTCTCAGTAATAGGGTCCCGTTTGGCACCCTTCGGGTACGGAACCCTAACAATAAAGTTGCTCTGATCTGCTTCTGCACCCCTTTCTGTTATACCCTGTATAGCGCCCGCACGGGCGTCACGCCTAATAATATTATATATATAGCTTAGCTACTACAGAGAAACCAAAAACCATTAACGGTTTGTCTAGGCACTGCAGGTTCTTTAATACATTTTGGTAATATAATGTATAATAGTATGATAGATACTATATTATTAAACTAATACAGATAGACCACCTAGAACAAAATATGACACCGACGTAAACTGAGATGCTACCAAAGCTTCTTTAGTTCGAGGCCATTATCGCTTGGTGAAGCACCATCGGAAAATTGCAAATACCAAGAGATGGCGCTAAGATATATAGTATTTATTCTTATGGTAACTCTTATGATAATTCTTATGGTAACTGAAACCATGGCGTTTAAAGTACAAATCATACTCCTCACGCCATCTCTTTTTTACTAAGGGTTACTCATTCTAATTTGTATGGGATGAGCACCCTGTGGTATGATGTTGATGTGATGATGACAAATGATTCTAAAGTAACAGGGCCGGTTTCTGAATTGAGAAATTCACTGAGCCAAGGTCAACGAAGATTGCGGAAGTGAGAGGCAAATATAACTCGGGAACAGGAATAAGTGGGATGGCAATTGTGCGCTCGCGCCTAATCTGAATCAACGTAAGCGCCAAAACGGAAAAAAAAACATAAAAAATAAGCTATTCCAGGGAATTACATTTCAATCTTCAAATCGCTAATAACAACAATTCCCCGCATATTACAATTAATAGAAAGATCATATTTACTACTACTGCGGTAAAAAAGGAAAAAATATTGGAAAAAAGGGTTGACTTTGGATTTATTTTCTATCGAGAAAATTTTATCCAAACACGTTTTCCTTCATGAAAACCCTAGATTATACAGTCAAATTACATATACCAGAAATTGATTACGATTTGCCTAGCATTTCCTGAAATACACATGAAAAAAGCACCCCTAATTTATTCATGAGGCGCCTCGTTCTTTTCTGCGACATCTGCAGAGACAGAACGATACTTAAGTACCTACCTACTTAATCATTTATCAGTGAAATTCTCAATTCAAGAATCGGCCCACAGTCTCCTAACCAAGCTCCAAATCTGTTTGATAAGTACATTGAGATTACTCTCCCCCAAAGCAGTATTCCGTAAGACATAATACTATGGAAATAACTAAAGTAAACCAATCTGGCAGTTCCAACATCTGTGATGTGTCTGATTTGCCTGACCGCATAAGCAGCTGAGCTAAGTCTTCGTGAGAGACTAGTTACATGAGGACCCCATTGAAGTTTCGGGTCTATAGTGATTCCAAGGAAAATTGTTTCTTCAACGAGGTCTGTCTTTTCGTTCCTATGCTTACACTCGTTTCCACCTGCCGCACATTTATTTACTAGTAATTTGTAATTTCTTTATTGTACTCACATGAGAGTAATAATAGCTTAACATAGAAAAAATATGTACAAAGGCGAGCTTATCTCTAATAAGAGATTTCTTCCAGCAAACCATGTTGGTAGGAGACGGAGATGATAGGTAAGGGGAAGAATTGCGCGTACAATAAAACTATTCTAGTACTTAGACATAGACATTATTATTACACATAGGTACTACATATAAGATCCTATTGCTAAGGAATAGACTACATACACAGTTACATAAATACAGCTTAACATACTTATGTTTTTTCATACCTTCATCTTGATGTGGATAGATTGAAAATCGAGGGCCGTGGACTTTGACCGACATGGTTTTAGGTAAGTGTTTGTTTTTTTTTTATCAGAGCACGACATGTGATAACTACACTGATCTAATCAGAGCTGATTTCTAATGTAATTATGGTAAAAGTATTGTTAGTTCTATTAAAATATTGGTATGTAGTATGACGCCTGTAAAAACTCGACTATCAATTTCGCGCATTGTCCTTTGCCCGGCGTTCAAAGTATTAAAAGTCCCCGAGGGTGGAGGGAGGGTGATCCGACGCGGGGGAGGGGCAGAAATTCGGCGTTTCCTTAATTTGACAATAAATATCGTATGAATACACTAATACATACCAGTATAATATCTAAATTGACAGTGAAAGATAGTGCTTCTTTGCATAATTAAATCGGTATTGAGCTGTGGCATACTCCCATGCGAGGTGGCAGAGGCACAATGTGACCACTTTTAGCCAGTGACTCGAGTCTCAATTTTGCGTGACAGGGGGCCAGCCCATCGCCGCCAGAAGTAAGTATAACTATAAGTAAAACTTAAATACAGAGACCCCTTCACACCTCGTTAGCGACGGCACGCGCCATATCGCGACAAATTAAACTAATTCCCCCCGCACCCCACACCCATTTTCCCTCCCCCCTGCTGTGGGATTCCGAACTCGACAGATTTTCTAGAATATTGTCGATTTTCGAGTTTTGACATTGTAAATGTCGGAAACCGAATAGTATAGGAAAATTATAGAATAATTCGTGGAGTTTTGAAAATTGGTAGAGTTATTCTTTGAAGTGTCCATCCAGGTGAACAGACATAATAAAAGTCCCCGAGGGTGGAGGGAGGGTGAGAAGCGCGGGGGAGGGGCAGAAATTCGGCGTTTCCTTTATTTAGAGATTATTCTTATTACATTACGCTGTCGGCACGATTTGTATAGACGTCTCACTCATAAGGAACGACTAGAAAGAGACAGTGAGCCAGACAGGGCCCTGCCGACAGCGCAGTCTAATAGGCCCATTAGACCAGTCTAGAAATATTCCGAATCCGTTTTATGATCAATAGCAAGTATTGTAAATTGTAAATCAGGGAGCACTTATCCAGTGGAGAGCGCATAGATGCATTTTCCTCTGAAACACAACTCACCAATTTACGGGCGGCGGGGGACGAGGTAAGAGAGCTGCGATTGGTCAGCCGCTGCGAAACTGTCTGGCGGCCCTTCATCGTACATAGGTTGATAGGTTGCATACGTTGAATACAACTAACGTTTGGCGAGCCGCATAGTCCCTGGTACATAGGCAAGCTAATTATCTAATAGAGAGTTCTTCCAGCAAACCCAGAAACCTAAGTATTATGTGCTTAGATGACAGTACAATAATATTTATGGTAGGTAGGTACCTACTCTAGTTGTCATCGAGCGTCTGATGATTGTGATTGAATGTGTGGCTTTTTCACAGGTCGCATGAAATATCTCCACGACGACGTACAAAGTGAAAAAAGCTGTTCAACCATTCGACCGTGTCTGAACAATAAACTTCTGTCAAAGAAAAACAATACCAATTAAGGGCCTAGACACACGGCGCTCATTATCACGACACGTGCTGTGAAGTCGCGCGTGCGCTCAGTGTGACTGCGCCCTTATTGGCGAGGTAAATGATTGAGTAAACTGTTTGACAAAGCTTTGTATTGGCTTCGTTTGTGCGTTTGACTTGTTCATTATTATTTTATCCATTGATTTAAGGCGAGCTTATGTATAACTTTGTACACTCACTAAAGGCTGATTCTGTGCTGATTCTGCAGACGTCCTCGAAATAAAACTATTGAATGTATTGTACTTTCTTTATTGTACTCACATGACAGTAAAAATAGCTTAACATAGAAAAAATATGTACAAAGGCGAGCTTATCTCTAATAAGAGATTTCTTCCAGCAATGTACTGCCGTCGTAAGTTAGCATACCTAGGTAATGTAAATACATCCTTATATTAATTATATCTACTGTCTACATATTATAATTATGTACAGTGGAAGTGGATGAGTAAAATTATTTTTTAAGATTTAGTATACATAATGCCACCTATCGTTGACTAGCTAACCTAATCAACAAGATAGATGCAGTAGCGCTATCTATATTTTAGTAGCAACATTATTTACACCTAATGCCACCTACTGTTGAGTAGCTAAACTAAGCTAAATTTAGAGGTAGTAGCGCTATCTGTAGTACCGTAAAACGGGGTCAATTTCAATTTCAAAGTTCGTTTATTTAAACAAAATTTACAGATTTGTGCGCTCATACTACAGAGAGACAAGTAAGATGAATGTATAACTATGTACTACAGGCTAAAGACACCTTCTAAGACTTAATAAATGGTATGTGTATGGATGAATCTCTTTGAATCATAACAAAATCTTTTGGTTGTTGACCGATGAGGGTACATTTAGATAATGTCGATTTCGTTTATCGTACATTTTGTGATTTTGTAAAACGGGGTGAATGGGGATGGTTTTCAACTTACCTACCTATTTCAGTACGAAGACCTAGTGCCTTGTGCAACTATAGAATGTTTTTGCTTTGCCATTACCACTCCGTATAGGAAAAGCCGTGACGGTGTTTTTGCTACATTTCAATGCTTTATTTACAAGTTAGTATTCTCACAGTTCCCGGTCAGAAAACTTCTCGTCCTTGACACCCCTATCTGTTATGATTATGTGTGTGTATTATTATCCTAGTGTGGGGTCTAGAGATAATGTAAAATGTTGTGGTAAAATGTCATTTTATTTAACAAAAAAAAAATTGGTTGCCTGTAAAGTCGGTATACGGGCGAAAGTTTTACGGGACAACGACTTTGAGTGGTAAAATAATTTTAATGTGAATATTCATTCGTATAGTAGGAAGAAGGATGGAATAATCGCTCTGTCTCTCTCGCTCTTAGGCGGGCTAACTGTGCTCGAGTGGATGGGACGCGTGCCTTTCACTTTTTATGTCTGTCTCTCTCGCTCTTAGGCGGGCTAACCATGCCCGAGTGGAAGGGACGCGTGCCTCTCACTCGCTCTCATTGTGAGCGCATAACGTGAGCGGAGCGTAACGCAGTTTCTTGAAGTGTCACCCGGCAAACCAATTTATAAGACGTTGTCACGTCAATAAACGATTTTTATTTATTTATTTATATATGTATGATCATCATACCGTCTTACCTCATCATGTCTCAGAATCGAACCTCTGCATAGTAACCATGTGCATCACATAGCTTGTCCTGTGGGTGTAACAGAAGGGTGCAGTCATATTTTAGGGGGTTGTTAGGAAGACCATCCTGAGCAACTTTTACTATGAAACTTTACAGATAACTTTATTTGACACTTCATGTACGTGCGAAATGTCAAATGCCTCATAAATAGACAGATAAACGCTATCTGAGGATGGGAAGATCGACACTGACTGAATGAAATAATTTTAGTTATCAAAAATGCTTTATTCTTATATAAGATTAACTTAAGTCTATCTCTATCCCTATATCAAAATCCTCTTCGTAACTTGTACCTAAAAGAACATAACTTAGGCAGGACTGTAATTAAAACATCTCTCAGCTCTGAGAGCTATCTCGAGCAATGACAATTCTTAAAACTGAGAGAGGTTTATTATTATAAAAAATTCAGGCTAATGAATTCAATATTAACTTTTATACAGGTGAGCATGTAAAACTTTCATTAGTTTTTGTTTTTAGGGTTCCGTACCCGAAGGGTGCCAAACGGGACCCTATTACTGAGACTCCGCTGTCTGTCCGTCTGTCCGTCCGTCTGTTTGTCACCAGGCTGTATCTCATGAACCGTGGACAGTTGAAATTTTCACAGATGATGTATTTCTGTTGCCGCTATAACAACAAATACTAAAAATCAAAAGAAATTTAATATTAAGGGGGGCTCCCATACAACAAACGTGATTTTTTTGTTCATTTATGCTCGATATTGATAATGGTAGCAGGTAGACGCTTAAAATGTTCACAATATATTGAGTATATTATTTACTTAAAAAAATAATAATTAAATTAATATTTAGGGGGGCTCCCATACATATTTTTTTTTTGCGGTTTTTTATAGATAATGGTACGGAATTCTTCGTGCGCGAGTCCGACTCGCACTTGGCCGGTTATTTATTTATTACCAAGCCATAATGAGGTTGAAAATTTGAAGGGAAGCTATTCCCTATTATGTCTCCCTAATCCCAATAAAGAGGGTTGTTACTAAGGTTGGATTTTACCAGCAAAAAGTTATACGAGAATAACCTGTCCCGGGGATAACTTGTATGACAAATGACAGTTCAAAATGAGGTGATCTGCTCTAGGTGTCACGGGTCCATATAGGCTCATCTAAAGTCTAAGTTCCGAAAATGTTCTTACTAAAGATTTGTACTCCGAATGATCACTCTTCTAAAATGTTGGTGTTGGTTGGTGTTCCTAACATTTTAGAAAGAGTGATCATTCAGAGTACAAATCGTTCCTAAGACCATTTTCGGAACTTAGACTTTAGATGAGCCAATATGGACCCAGGTGTCACTAGTGTCTATGAAAAATTAGAAGATACTCTCGAGTAAAAGTTACTCATCTTAAAATATGAACATACACTAACAACTACTCAGAAAGCCAGTTTCTTCATCAGAAGATACATGTGTTGATCAATCTCGAACCCATGCAAGTTGTTAGCGTCTCCTTGCAGCCGCATCAGTAGGCCTCCGAATGAGACATATGCGGCGAGGCGGGATGCAGGCTCGGTGTTCGCCTCGTCACCTTCTATCCTGTGGAGTAAGGAAATAGTGTGATGATTTTTGAAGGTTTTTATTTTATTAGTAAAATTTGAAATACAAGAATTAGAATTAGATTAAATTTAGGGGTGTTGATAAATATTTATGCAGACAAAAACTGAAATATCATTAACAAATTGCTAGCATATTGTCTGGCTGAAGTTTAAAGCAGCTACCACAGACATTGCTGTTATTGTACATCATCATCATCATGAATAAAAAGCTAACCTATAAACCTTTCCCGACATGACATATTCGAAGCTGTCGGCACGATTTCCCTCCGTTTCTAGAGGGTTCCACTCGCCACCATCAGGGTATCCATTCTCCCGGAGAGTCGTCGCAAGTACCAGACGGAATTTATCGCCCAGCTCCATCGGATAAATCCACGAATTGATGTCCAAAATCAAGTCCATTTTAAAAGACTCAGACTCGCAGTGTAAACGGCTGCAGCGGTCGAATTTCTTGCCTTCTGGGTCCATGTCTTTGACATTGAATATGTCCTCGAATAGCACACCCGCCATGGTTTAGTTTACTCTTGTATATTGCGGGATAAGGAAGACAGGAATATTATCAAAAAAAAACGCTTTGCGAGAGAGAACACAACACATCACAACCACAGAACAATTTTTTTTTACTCTAGGGAGATCACAACACAACACGGTCTTTTTGACATTTGTTTATTTTGCGTTAGGTTGGCCAACTTTCAACTTGGATGCTAAAGCTCCATTCGAAGTAAAAAAAAAGTGTTTGGCTTTTGTTGCTTCGATTTTATTTGTCATAAACTCATAATAATCATAATTTTTACTTTTTAGGGTGTCCGTACAGAAAGAGAGTGCTATTTTTAAGAATACTTTAGAGACTCTACTACAACTACGTCTTTCAATTATTCTCTTTCTAGCTTATGCGTTAGATTGCCATCTATAGTTTTTTTTAGAAATACAGAACGTAACCGTTTTTTGCAATGTTGTCATCTTGCCTAGGGATGTACCATCCGACAGTTACGATCCGATTTCGCAGATCGTATCGGATCGTAACACCTCGATCTGAGCCTCGAACACGAACGTCTTCGAGATCGTAAAACGTTTTCGAGAACGCAGGAAATTATATTTGATGTCATAAAGAATAAGAATCACTAACATATTTGGCTTTTCGATAGTTTACTATCGAATCTTTGTTCGTGCTGTGGCGGATGGGATCGCATGTATTCGATCCAATTTCATAAAAATCTACCAAAAATCGAATGAAAGAAGATTTTCCGCAAAGTTTGAGAACAACGACAAAAAAAACTTAAATAGTTTATAGTCAAATTGTGTGTTACCACAAAAACCGATTGTACCCCATAAAGACGCCATTTTGAGGAATTATTACGAAACTGTGACCACATGTAACGACATTGAAGATTTTAAGACTGAAAATACTGTATGGACGTAATAAACAACACAATAGCAGTGCACTCACTCTGTTTTGCATCGAGTCTCCCTCAAACTTTACTCTGCTCGATTTTTATTTAGAAAGACCTTATCGCGTGTAATTATTATTGGTTAAGCCAAATCATCATCATATTTTTTTATTTATTAGAATTCTTAAATAAGTTAATATTCTCTTCAATATTTTCTGCATGTAACTTATAGGTACCATAAGTCTAGTTTTAAATAATAAGAATAGTTTATTTATCAATCCAAAGTTTTACATATTATGTTTGTTTCTGTTACCTAAACTACGCTAAAAGACCTGTAAGATAGACAACAGCTTCTATACTGTTGTTGACAAAATGTTGAATTGTTTTACACATAACTGTTTATGACCAAAATTATTATTTAGTTAACAAAATAAAACTAATAAAAGAGTATAAAAGATATACAAAAAGAAAAAAGAAAAAGTTTTAACTATAAATATAGCTTCTAGATTAATCTAGATTGTATTGGTTAAATTGATTAGCATGGATGTATCGTTGCATCTAGATGTGTGCATGTCCATATGGAAGTGTATAATGTATGTGAGGGTGTGTGGGTGTGTGTGTGTGAGTGTGTGTGTCGGGTGTGTATGTGTGTGTTGATGTCACCTGACTATGTTCAGAAGTTCTTCGGTTTGATCATAGTCAAGTAACATCAGCCACTTCGTAAGTTCATATTTCAATTCATACCTATTCATCGTATACATATCCAATTCTTTACTAAATTTATTGTAAAGAATTGGATGGATTTATTTAGGGGGGCCCAGAAAGCACATCATCATGTGCCTGTAACTGGCAGCAAAGTGTTATTGTTAAGGTTAACATAAATATATTTAAATTGTATGTGCTGTGCGCATAGATGGGCAATCATCTAGAATTAATCCACTTTTTGGAATAATTCCGATATCCTTCCAGAATTATTCCGAATCCTTCCATTTTGATGGGAAAACATGTGTAAATATGGGAAAATTAAGATGTTTCACAAAGATATTGAATTGAAATTTGCAAAAATCGAAGTAGGACTATTAGACCAATAACTTATGTCATGAAGATTTTTTTCCTTAAGCGTCACATAAGCGAGATATTTGATATTTTAGATTTCCAAAAGCTTTTTTTTCCAAAATGTGATGAATTTATGTGACGCTTTAGGAAAAAAATCCTCATGACATAAAATGTTGGTATAGTAGTCTTCTATCGACGTGTGCAGGTTTTAATTAGATATCTTTTCAAAACACCTTGAATTTCCCAATATTAACACTTATTTTCCCACCAAAATGGAAGGATTCGGAATAATTCCAGTACCTATAATTCCAACTTTTGGAATTTTCCAAACTGGGTTATTCGGAATAATTACCAGCGCCCATCTATGGCTGTGGGCTTAGCACACTCACACTCTGGCTGATAGATAAATACATAAATAAGCCAGAGTGTGAAAACAACTTCATAGTGATATGATCAATAATTTTTATAAATCTAGCGATAAACAGAATTATTTAGGAAATTAATTTAAGTAAAAATATGTGACACGATCACGATCTGATTTCTCATAATTTCGGAACGATCCGTTAGTGGACAAAACTCGGATGAGTGTTCTTGCTCCGATTTTCCAAAAAGTCTGATCGGATTGGCACATCCCTACATCTTTCTTGTCAAATTACAGCTCCCGAAGCTAACCTCAAAAAACAAGAACGTTGTCGTGATCGCAAAACGCACGTGTTTACAGTGGACCGCGTTGTAATTTAGCGTGTTCAAATACAAACAGTGACTCTAAAATAGGTCACTGAAAAGTTAATTCATCGCGGCGCGAGCTGTACCCTTGATAGTAACAAAGGGTAGCGAGTACGTTCAATAATAATGACGGAGGTAATGCAACCCGGTGCGGAGGTTTTGAGCGAGAAAAAGAAGAAGAAAAACAAGGAGCCCGTGACCCTCGGGACCTTCCAGAAGCTGAAGGAGTTTAAGATCGAGCCCTCCGAGTGCGTCACGAAGCTAGACACAGCCTACTGGCCGCTCTTGCTGAAAAACTTCGATCGACTCAATGTACGCACAAATCATTTCACGCCACTCCCGTTCGGGCACTCGCCTCTGCAGCGCCCGATGAGTGAGTACATCAAGTCGGGCTTCATCAACGTCGACAAGCCGAGCAACCCGAGCTCCCACGAAGTCGTCTCCTGGATCAAACGGATCCTCAAGGTAGAAAAGACTGGACACTCTGGCACGCTTGACCCTAAAGTCACTGGATGCCTTATTGTATGCATTGATAGAGCGACAAGGCTCGTGAAGTCACAACAGAACGCTGGTAAGGAGTATGTCGCTGTGTTTAGTTTACATTCGGCCGTTGAAAGCATCAAGAATGTCACTCAGGGTCTTGAGAAGCTGAGAGGAGCCCTATTCCAGAGGCCGCCATTGATTTCTGCTGTGAAACGTCAGCTGAGAGTAAGGAGTGTGTATGACAGTAAATTACTCGATTTCAATGAAGAGAAGAATATCGGTGTGTTCTGGGTTAGCTGTGAAGCTGGTTCGTACATCCGTACAATGTGTGTGCATCTTGGTCTGTTCCTTGGGGTTGGCGGTCAGATGATTGAGTTGAGAAGAGTTCGTTCTGGCATTCAGGGAGAGAAGGAAGGAATGGTGACAATGCACGACATCCTTGATGCTCAATGGGCTTACGAGAATCACAAAGATGAAACATACTTACGTAGAGTCATTAAACCTTTGGAGGGCCTGCTGATTGCTCATAAGAGGATCTTCATTAAGGACAGTGCTGTTAATGCCGTCTGTTATGGTGCCAAAGTCTTATTGCCAGGTATCCTCAGGTACGAAGATGGTATTGAAATTGATCAGGAGATTGTCATCTGCACAACAAAGGGCGAAGCTGTTGCATTAGCCGTTGCTTTAATGACAACTTCAACCATGGCCTCCTGTGACCACGGAGTAGCGGCTAAGCTCAAACGTGTCATCATGGAACGCGACACTTACCCCAGAAAATGGGGGCTGGGACCAAAGGCGTCCAAAAAGAAGCAACTGGTCAAAGATGGTAAACTAGACAAGCATGGAAAACCAAATGAGAACACACCGAAAGAATGGCTGACCAGCTACGTAGACTACAAGGTTAAGGAAGAGAACGGAACAGCAGAAGAAGAGAGTGGAAGAAAGAGAACAGCAAGCACAGCTAATGCTGACGATCCTAATAACTCAACGGAATTGAAATCTGAAAAGAAGAAGAAGAAAAAGAAGAAAGATTTAGATGAAACAGCTGAGGCTGATACGACGATGGAAACTGCAGAGGAGGGTGCAGATGACTCTGTCCGCAAAGAAAAGAAAAAGAAGAAGAAGAAGGACAAACAGGAAAACAATGAATAAGATATTTTTGATACTAATAAAATAAGAGTATTTTTTTCACATTTGTTGCAAGGTTGAAATATTTTAACATTGATCATGCTCCTTTTTTCTTCAGTAAAAGTCGGAGATTAGTTCAAAATAGTTTTCTAGTGTATGTGGATACAAAAGCTAGTTGTAAATATTGTTAAGTTACATGATTGCGGGCTAACTGTAACTTACATTGCTAACTGTAAATAACAAGTTAGTCTTTTAATGATAATTACATAGTCATTTCTTAATTGACAAAGATGCCTTTATATTATTTGTTAATCTGAAATCCTTTGACCTCTCCATCTAATAGGGTATAAGTTAAGAGTTTTTTGAGTTGTATTTTTCTGTTATTTTGATTATAAACAAGCATAAGCTTCTTGTTGGAGTTACATTTGATGTTTTGTATGAATGCCTTACGGGTAGCAAAATTGTCTTCACTTCTCATGCTTGCAAAGTTCGTCTTTATTTTGGGTATAAAGTAAAATCTTCGTCTAAGTATCAGACTCTAAGACAAAGGTTGTCATGTAAACAGCCACACACCTTAGTATTGCTAAGTGTCACTGCCACATATAAAAAAGATACCTAATAAAAAAAAGTTTATTGGCGGGAAGTCTTTTTTTTTATGTTGCAATTTGCAATTGTTTTTTGCAATATTGCTGTTTAATTTTCTCACAATCGAAGTGAAAAGCAGAGTGTATTTCTCGCACATAAAACCCATTTTACCCTCGACTTGACTATTAATTAATGCACTTGTTGTACAATCTACATACCTCTTGCTGTTATTATTCAAAGGTTCCTGTCAATGTCAATGTTACAGAATTACCCCCTTGAATTATTACAACATTTGTCTATTTTCTATTAGAATTAGTTGTTAAGTTAAATGAAGTCAAATGTTGGTATCTAAGTTGAAAGTGACTTTATCGTGATAAGTTTTAACTTGATTTTAATAAACTCGAAATTCTACTTACTAATTTGATTTAATTTCTAATTCCTCAATTTCAACAGCTCTATTGACACCTCAGAGGAATTGTTAGTATATTAGAATATTTATTGCCATAAATGTACATGTAGGTAATCTTACAATGTCATTTTGCCCTTTGGGCATAGCAATCACAGACATCTTATAAACTAGGTATACATTAAAATAGTAAAACAGTTTCACACAGTCACAGGGCTAAGATAAATTGCACGTTTACTAGTTATTTTATACCTACTCACAAGTTAAATTGGTTACATAATAAAATTTATAATACACAAAAAATAACAAAAATATAACGGCAACATATAAAAAAAAACACTTATTTGTAATTATAGAACCCAGTCAGATCGTAAGGAGATATAGTTATTAACCGGTTGACTCAAGCCATTTTTTTTTTTTTTTGTAAAAAAAAAAAACATTAAAATTAGTTTGACTGGGTACCAACGTCAAAAATTAGACATTCATTGACGTCTTGGTACCCACTGTCAAAATAATTTTAATGTCATTTTTTTTTATAATTTTAATGTCAATATTGTTCCAAGGACTCTTTTGTCCTTACGCTACCCAGCGTAAAAAACACTTATTTGTAATTATAGAACCCAGTCAGATCGTAAGGAGATATAGTTATTAAATTGTATTATTGTAAAGATCAACACTCTAATGCCAAGCTAACGCGTTCCTACTTTATAGAAAACTCGAAAAATTAACAACCTTCATTCATACCTACTTTATCTCTAGAACTGGAGTCACTCTCATGGACATAACATAGCGTCACGCCTTTTCCCATTGGTATGTCCGATGCAGCATTGAGTCCGTTTATGATATTCAGAAGGTAGGTACTCCATTTTGCGTGACAGGACAGGAGGCTAGCCCATCGCCGCGGCTCTGGAGATTGAAGGTTTCGTCACGATTTGTTCACGTAAAGTCAATGTATGGCAGATTGGCCAGGCAGTTGGATGCGGGGCGGGTATGGGAGGCTATCAGCCCGGACGGAGTAGTTAGATGGTGTTGGTACATACAGAAGAGGCCTATACTAGCTACGTACGTAGGTACGTAATGGCCAGCACTTTGTTGGGAGTCGTCCTCACGAGGACCGAGTACACTGTGGTGGCTGACACTGGTAGTTTAGTTATTCTGTGCCTAATACCTAGCAGGGGTAGATGCGGTAGATGTGAGTGAGCGAGCTGCATGCAGCGTCATTCGTGAAAACACTAGGAAGTTCCCTTAATTGAATATGCAGTCAGACAGAAATGAGGAAAGGAAACTGCTCAGTGGAGGAGATCAGGAGATGGAAGGAAACTGGAGAAGTGTGTGCGCTGGATGGATGCATGCATGCATGCACTCCATGAATGTAGTAAGGAAGTAAGAGATTTGTTTTCTTGAATGAAATTGAGAACCAAACGCGTAATTTGAACGCAGCCATTTTAATCAGTGCTGCCAGAGTGTCGTAGAGATCTCAGGTGGAGATCCTCTGGAGATCCACTAAACCACTCTCAGAACAATAACGAAACCACTAATACTCTCTACGATTTGGTGAGTGAACATATGGGGTGAACGAAAATTCACTCTTTACGATTTTGTTATGCTTGAATGTGGCAACATTTAAAATTGGCTGACTTATCTTATGTCGCTCGCTCGCTACATTCTTCTTCTTCTTCTTTTTATTAATGGCGTCCTAACCTTTGAGGTTAATTTTGCCAATGTCAAGTGGTCAGGTTCTCATTTGAGAACCTGGAAATTATAATGTCTTGAGATGATGTTAAGATGATGATGATGATTTGTCGCCGATTTTCATGTCGCTACATTGTTCAATCGATTATCGTTTGGCGACCGACACAGAGTGCTTAGCGCCTTATTGCATGCAAATCCATCGACGTGATTTTTTGGAGGTAGCAATACTGGCAATACTGATTGCAGTTGTCATGTCAAAAAAAAGAGAATTTTTGTTTACCTATCAATCAATCCATTTCCATCTAACAGCAGAGATTTTCTTGATTAATACCAATAAATGCCATCGATTCAGTGATGTGATAAATACTGACTGATAGGTACTGAATGCAGCGCACGTATAAACATAATATTTTAATAATGTACGACATATCTTCCCTAGACAGTAAGTTATATACGGTCGAATATTTCTTACAAAACTCGACTTGTAGATTGTGTTGGAGTTCTGATGCTGAAATCGAAATAATGGACATAAAAAGCGAAAATACCGCATCAAAAGATAAACCAGATCTTGTAGACATCATTTATGCTAACTTAGCCATAATAATATCCCCAGAAACTCCCCCAAATAAAGTATGTTTAACTTGCTTAAAAAACATAGAATATTTTCAATCATTTCGGAATTTCTGCAAAGAAACAGATAGACGACTGCACGAAATACTCCCAAAGTCAGCCACAGTGCGGCACCTAGTTATCAAAAACGAAAACAGTGAGAATTACTCTGAAGAAACTGAAATAAACACAGAAGAATCTCAATCTCCTAAACCAGAACCTATAGATGGGTTTTTGGATGCATTGTGCCCTTCAGATGGCTCTGAAGATGAACTACCACTCAAGGAACTAAGGCTGAAAAGAAACCTAGACGTGCCAATAAATAAAGAAATAATTAAAATTAAGAAACAATCAGATACATACTGCCACATTTGTAAGCTACAGTTTGATGGAATTGAAGTGTTTTCAAGACACAATTCGGAGTCCCATGGTGTTGAAAATGGCTGGTATAGATGCTTCGGCTGCGAAAAGAAAATGAAGACACGTAGAGGTCGAGCAAGCCACGAAACTTACTTCTGTAAAGCTCTCAAGAATGGTTACAGGTGTGAAAAGTGTGAAAAACTATTACCATCTCGCCGGTGTTATGAAAAGCATATGAAGAATCACCGGGACAATGTAACAGAGACTGAGGACATTATTGTGAAATGTAGCAAATGTTCTGAAACATTCTCAAGTAGAGATGAGATGACAACTCATGCTCAACAACGCCATGGGGATAAAAAGAGTTATATTTGTGAAGTAAGTATGAACTTTTAACGTCATACGCGACAGAGGAGTGTTATAAGTTTAAGGCATCTGTCTGCCTGTATCTTCTGTATCTTCTGTAAGGGGGCTGAAGTGCCTGCACGTGGCCCACATGTGCGCCTTCCCCTTCTCCCTTTCTCTCATCTCAGCCAACCCAACTCCTCCACAAGTTGGAGTAGGAGGCCTGGATGTTCAAGGAGCTCCCGGGTCGATCTGTCTGCCTGTGTGTGTGCCTGTGTTTGTGGCATCGCAGACTTCATGCAGTTTTCTGTAAATGGTAGACTTGAGTAAACATGAAATCATATTAACGGGTAGCTACTATGTACGTATATGTATAACCAACTGCTATATCTGTGAGTAAAAGCCGAAGCCAGCACCCCTTCTATCGGCCTCTCTATGTCAACGGCGAGTGGCTCGCCCCCTCACTTAACCCATAACCCATCCCCCTTCAAACTGTTACTATATATTTTTTTATGTATTTCTATCTTGCAATCAGTGATTCGACTATAATCAGATGTGATGTAGTTTATATCGGGTAAGGTGCTACTCACAGTGGAGTCTGCCTTTCTTATGTGGAGTCAGTTTGTTTGCCGACTATCCTGGTCAAATTTATCACGCCGCTTTTTTAATCTGCGTATGGTTTCTGGTATTGTAAGCTGGCCTGCAAGTTGGTTTGGGTGCCATAGAAGGCGTTGTTTATACTTGTCACAATGCATCTTCATCTCCTGTTTGACCATAAGGGTTGCCAAATTTAAGTACCTAGGCCACTGGGTCTCCGACGATATGAAAGATGTCTGTGACATAGAGAGGGAACGTAGGGCGCTGGCTGTTCGCTGTAATATGTTGTCCCGCAGGTTCGCGCGTTGTAGTAAGGATGCAAAATTAAATTAGGGGTGCTTTTATCATGTGTATTTCAGGAAATACTCAACTAATCGTAATCAATTTCTAGTTTAAGTAATTTGACTATATAATCTAGGGTTTTCAAGAAGGAAAACGTGTTTGGATAAAATTTTCTTGATAGAAAATAAATCCAAAGCCAACCCCTTTTTTCAATATTTTTTCCTATTATACCGCAGTAGTAGTAAATATGATTTTTCTATTAATTGAAATATGTGGGTAATCGTTGTTACTAGCGATTTCATGAATGAAATGTAATTCAATTTCTTAAATAATGGCTTCCATCGATTTGATGATGAAATGTAATTTCCTATAGCTTATTTTATGTTTTTTTTTTCCGTTTTGGCGCTTACGTTGATTCAGATTAGGCGCGAGCGCACAATTGCCATCCCACTTATTCCTGTTCCCGAGTTATATTTGCTTCTCACTTCCGCAATCTTCGTTGACCTTGGTTTGTAATTATTCGTACCTCGCCTTAACACTGTTTAGGGCATACTGCCAATCCTTCTACACGTGCATCCTGTGGGTCAACTATACGCAGAGGGCATACAGCGCCCTGCGCGTCCAGTATAACAACGCGTTCAGGGTGTTGATGGGGCTGCCGAGGTATTGTAGTGCCTCAAAAATGTGTGGAAGCCATGGTCGACGGCTTTGCTGCGATCATCAGAAAACGCTGCGCGTCGCTGGTAGGTCGCGTCCGCGGCAGCAACACCATCCTGAGCGTGCTGGGGGGGCGGTGGGACTCGCCGCTGCTGGCGCACTGGGTCAGTCTACATGCGCGTGGATAGCCGGGTGCTCCAGCCGCGGAGAGTACATCTTCTCCTTCAAATAATTTATTATATAGGTTGTTGTTTTGTTCTTGTCAATGTTATGTAAATGTTATCTATGGGTCTGTGCCTGAAATAAACAAATTGAATTGAATTGAATTGAATAAGTATACAGTGTGTAACAGAAAGGTGTACAGTCTCCTAACAACCCCCTAAAATATGATACACCTTTTTGTTACAACAACCTGTATATTGGTACCATCATGGAAAAACTGTTACTATGTGGCAAATAAATGTTTCTTCTCTCTTCCAGAGCTGCGGTCGCGCGTTCACACGTCGCGACTACCTCAACAAGCACGCGCTCACCCACACGGGGGACAAGTCGCACGCCTGCGCGCAGTGCGGGTTCCGAGCCGCGCAGAAGTCCACGCTCACGGTGCACATGAGGTGGGTGAGGAGAGGTGACGAATGCGGGATGAAAAGTGACGAATGCGAACAATCTGTTCTACCTTGCCTAGGTTTGCTGGAAGAAATCTCTTTTTAGAGATAAGCTCGCCTTTGCCTATTTACCTATGTTTTAAGACTATGTATCACATTGTTTACCGTGCAATAAAGAAATTATGAATTATGAATGCGGGACGGAAAGTGACAAAACTGCGTGGTCTTTACCATCTCGGCGCACAGAAATCCAAAGAGGGGCGATGGACTGACTCAGTTCGTCTGTCGGTGTATTTCCTTAGACTTAAGTAGAAATACATAAAATTGTATTTTGTAAGGCCCTCACATATTTTAAAAGAGTTACGGGGAGTTTCTTGCCCTTCTTTGCTCCATCCCTAAGGCCACAACTTCCGAACGGGCGGTAGTATACAAAAATATTAATATTATATTGACGTTGACTAAGCAATCTGTATGATTTTATGGTCAATAAAAAAAAATACTTTGACTTTGACTTTGACAAATGCGGGTTGAAACGTAACGAATGTGGGATGAAAAGTGACGAATGCGGAATGAATAGTAATGAATGCGGGACGGAAAGTGACGAATGTGGGATGAAAAGTGACGAATGCGGAATGAAAAGTGACGAATGCGGAATGAATAGTAACGAATGCGGGACGGAAAGTGACGAATGTGGGATGAAAAGTGACGAATGCGGAATGAAAAGTGACGAATGCGGAATGAATAGTAACGAATGCGGGACGGAAAGTGACGAATGTGGGATGAAAAGTGACGAATGCGGAATGAAAAGTGACAAATGCGGGATGAAAAGTGACAAATGCGGGATGAAAAGTGACAAATGCAGGATGTAAATGCTCTGATTTTGCGCTAAAATATCGTGGGAAAGCTGTAGGTTTGTTTGGTATTTTTGTTTGTCATTTATTTATTTATTTATTGGCACCATTCTGTAGGTATTTGTGTCATTACAACGAACCAAGGATACACAAAATTCCATATTAAAATAATTACAAATATCATTCAATACCATTACATTGCAGGAAGCACTCCGGCGAGCGCCCCTACAGCTGTGACCTCTGTCCGCAGCGCTGCGTCTCCAGCTCCAACCTGCGCGCGCATCGACGCATGCACACCGGACTGAAGAAGTATGAGGTGCGCACAACCCGAATTCTACTGTTCACAAGCATACCACAAGCCTGGCCCAAACTTGAATACGAGGCATTTGGTATTCTACTAAAACCGGAATCGCAATTCACAAGCGCCAGCGTGGCGCCAGCCTGCTTCGTATTCCACTATCCAAAACGTACTTACGCTGTCTGTGATGTCGCTGTTTCTGGTTCCCACGACACGGTATCCTAGTGTGGGGCCGTGTGTGTGTTTTTTTTTTGTATGTGAAAAAAAAGTGGGTTTAAAGAACGAGTGAATTGCCCCAGTCTACTCGATAAACAACCATTAATGAATATAGTTTTTGCTGAGCCAGTGACGTGGAGTATGAACGAATTAATCAATGTTTATTTTTTCATAAATAAGTTACATTTTTTGGTATGGCTCCATCATCTTATCATCACAAAATATTGTTGTTGTTACCTACTAAATATATTCCATTTCTCCACTTGCAGTGTACACTCTGCAACAAGAAATTCGGCTACAAGATGTCACTGGAGGAACATGTCGCGTCGGCACACGAACGCTCGCCGGCCCACAGCTGCCCCCAGTGTGGGGCCAGTTACTCACGGCGGCGCGGGCTCAAACGGCACATCGCACAGAAGCACAGGGCGAAAAACGAGGAGTTTACGGCGAAAAATGAAGAATTTACGACCAAAAACGATGGAAGTGCGACTAGAAATGATGGCTGTGGAGTGAAAAGTGTCGGGTTTGGGAATAAAAATGGTGATTTTGGGATTAAAAGCAACGTTTTAGGGAGTAAAGTTGAGGAAAGTGTGAAAAGTACCGCCGAAGTCATAAATAATTCCATATTTAGAAGTGGAGAGATATTTAGTGTACTAGTTACTGAGAATATCGGTGATGGCGTTAGGATTAAACAGATTCTTCAATGTTGATATGAAACCCGCATGTCAGCGCCCTTAGACAAAGTTAAACGCTAAAGGTACGAGTTGGAACCCGGCAGCAGGCAGCAGCAGCCGACAGCAGCAGCACCCGGCAGCATGACGCGGCGACATGCTGCCGAGGTTATGATTTGGAACCCGACTGCCGACAGCAACAGCCGACGCGGGAGCGGGAGAGAGAGAGAGCACGACTGTCGGGCACTACTGGTCTGCAGTCGGGCAGCATGCAGTCGGCTGAGCTGAATGCTGCCGGGTTTGTAGGGTATTTCATAGAAATGCATAGAAACCAGTATTGCTGTCGGCTGCTGCTGTCGGCTGCTGCTGCCTGCTGCCGGGATCCAACTCGTACCTTAACGCTAGCGAAACGAAACGACAACTTTTTATGTATGCGATTTGACATTTGGCTTCGCTAAGGTGACGTCACGTAGCGATTCCAAATGTCAAAAGTTCTTGTTTCGTTTCGCTATCCTTAGCGTTTAAGATTGTCTACAGGCACTGGTCCCTGATGAGACCTGCGGCGATGGGCAAGCCCATTGAAACGCAAAGATGCGTAACGCTATCCTTTTAAGCATAATTATCATACCTAAACTCGAATTAAAAATCTCGTACCTAAAAGGTTCAATGGACAGCACAAAAAAAATTATAAAACGTAAACAAAACATTTATATACAGGCACATACATTGCTTCTGGTCCCACACTAGGATACCCTGTGCCGTGGGAACCAGAAAGCGACATCACCGCATTTAAAGATCAAAGACCTGGGGAATTATTTATATTTTATGATTAATATTTTTATTTTCTTTATCCCTAGCCGGGGATCGAACCCAGGTCTTCTCGCATGGTAGACAAAGCCACAACCGCAGCGCCAGATATCAGATAACATGAGATAAGGCTTGTGGCCAAGGTAATCCAATAAATCTAGGAACAAGTCTTCAGTTGAAGCATTATGGTACGAAATGGCTTGACATTCTCAGAATTGTATATTTCCAGCAGATATATTTTATAAAGTCAATTTTGTGCAAAAAAAGACAGCAATTGATGGCACTTTTCCATGACGTCATTCTGTTGTTATTTCATAGAACTCAGGAACAAAAGTTCCGTGTTGACAGTTCATAAAAAGTATCTATTTTGACTTGACAGGTAACAACACAAGCCTCTTCAATCAATCAATTCTTCTTCTTCTTCTTCTTTTTATTAATGGCGTCCTAACCTCTTTTGAGGTTAATTTTGCCAGTGTCAAGTGGTCAGGTTCTCATTTGAGAACCTGGAAATTATAATGTCTCGAGATGATTTGATGACTATGATGATGATGATGATTTGTCGCTCGTTAGCACTACCCGGGAAGGACGTGAAGGGCTGTGGATTCCAAGTAATTCCTTCGGACGTGAGCGACTGCCTCCCCCAATCAATTCTTGGATGTGGCAGGCAACTATGCCGTTGACGACAATTCTGCCAAGGTGGTACAGAGACAGAGGGTGAAAGTCAAACATTTTGTACTGGCCGTAGACAGAGACAAATAAGTAATACATTCAGGGCTGGTTGCTTCGGCAGGTGAGTTGTTACACACTCCTTAGCGGATTCCGACTTCCATGGCCACCGTCCTGCTGTCATGAGCGACCAACGCCTTTCATGGTGTCCCATGAGCGTTTTTTGGGCGCCTTAACACTACGTTTGGTTCATCCCACAGCGCCAGTTCTGCTTACCAAAATTGGCCCACTTGGCACCGTCATCAGATCTCCGGCTTCATCGTTCGAGTAAGCCGGAGTTCTCACCCATTTAAAGTTTGAGAATAGGTTGAGGTCGTTTCGGCCCCAATGCCTCTAATCATTCGCTTTACCGGATGAGACTGTTACGCATCGACGCCAGCTATCCTGAGGGAAACTTCGGACGGAACCAGCTACTAGACGGTTCGATTAGTCTTTCGCCCCTATACCCAGTTCCGAAATACTTATTTGTCTATGCCATTACTTACGTTTTTTCCATGAGATTGGTAGGTAAGTAGAGTTTAAGGTAAAGTAGACGCCAAACAACTTGAACAAATGACCTTGCATGCGCAGAAACCATTCTGATATATGAAACTGCGCACCACGGTATGGGGTGCGGGACGCAGCGTGCGGAAGGAGCATCGCATCGAGCGCGCCTAGCCACGCTATTGGTAGATCAGTCAACCATCGTTTCCCGCTTTTAGTTCACACTTGCGTGCAGTGAAATCACGGATAAAAAATGCCTCGACGTCCGAACGTAGTTTTAAAAAGGCAAGCCAGAAAGATGGTATATGATGAGTTTTCTATCGATGGAGATATTATTATGTTTTATAGGTGTACGTGGAAAAACGTATTTTTAGGGAATTTCAATCGTAGGTATCCCATAAAAATCTTGTCTTTTGTCAAATCATTATTCTTTGTTAATAGACACCAATAAAGACGACAAATGTCGCTAAATAATTTACAGTTTTATTTTGATAGTCATATCCACAGACCATTAAATCTGTATAGTTCGCAGCAAATGTACCTACTTCGCGTGTCTCAAACAGTTATTGTGCACCTGTTACCGCTCAGTCTCTCATGCAAATGGTACAGTATATTTTCTCATTTTCTATCGATTGAACAAAGTAAGTAGGTATATAGTATTGTGCACTAAGATTCATGCAGTATACTGTAGGTACGATTTGTTTTGAAAATTTTAAGTGCGTCGTTTTTTTGGCACGTAAGTGTACATGCGCAAACTTTCCCCCACCACGTCACATTTTGCTCAAGTTGTTTGGCGTCTACTATACGTCGTGTTGCTTTTGTGTAAGTTTAGTAAGTGGTTATGTTATTGCTTCCCTGCCCTTGCCTTGTCTTGTCAGGTTGTCTGTATATTGTTGAATATACAAAGTTAAAGAAACTATGGCGTTGGTTTTTTGTGCACTTATATTTAGTTTTCGGCTGGTTACTTGGTAGAGTACAGTGCGGGGCCTTTGTTTTGGCACGTGTCGGGACGGCAGCCGAGGTGCCACGAGTATGATACTCGGCGTTTGAATTAGCGAGATAGAGAGAGCGCGAGATGAGACCCGACGTGCCAAAACAAAGGCCCCGTACTGTACTCGTATATGTATAGTTTGCACTTAGGTTATGTCATTCGAGTCGTTTTCTTTGGTTATACCTATAAGAATAATTTTATCGAAATATGTAAATGCGAAACGAGATTCTCTAGGCAATGACAAATAAATATGATTAGGCCTCTACCCAGCAGTGGGTAGGTGTGGGCTGATTGATTATGTTGATGAATATGATTTGTCAGTGATTGAATATGAATTTCAGGAAAGTTTCCCCATTCCGTTGAAGAATGGAAGTAGCGATACCTGGCTGTTCACTGTGAACTATTTTCTATTATGCTACTAGCCAATAGATGGCGCTAGGTCTCAATTTGGTACTACATAATACAAACAGCATTGTGCGATAAATTTAGTTTCACTACTTACCACTAGATGGCTTTCTGGGTCTTTCATTGGGGCAATAAAATTTTATTAGGTTTAGTTTTCGTAGTTGGTACACATGTAAAACTATTTTGGCGCCAACCCCACGGAGAAAGGAAGGAAGTAAAACTTAACTGAGAGAAAGTGAGATTCTAGAAAACTCAACTTTTCGAACATGATCGTGAATCCTAACCTTACCGAAAAACTAACTGAGCCACTAAATTACTAACTCGGGGCGCTGGGCGACTTGTGGCTTAATTTATCAGTGGATCGTTCGTTTTTTTATACTCCTTATTTTTTTCGTGTATTTCAGTAAGGGTTGCTGTAGCGGCAACAGAAATATACATACTGTGAAAATTTCAGCTTTCTAGCTACCCACACATATTAGCTAACGGTTCACGCGATGGAGCCCGCTGAGACGGACCAGACAGCTAGACAGCGGAGGCTTAGTAATGGGGTCCCGTTTGGCACCCTTCGGGTACGGAACCCTAAAGATCATACAAAATATCTACCTCATTGCTTTGACAACTCTGCTCTGCTCTACGGGTCGAGTTTTCAATCCGCAGATAAACAATTTACTTTATTTGACATACCTACACAGAAACACATCTTAGGATTTAAACATCGGCCATACCTTCAACGACCACATCCGGGAGACTTGTAGGAGAGCCTTCAGATCTCTTGGATTCGTAATGCGACAGGTGACTCGGTTTAAGGACATATCTACATTAACCTCTTTGTATAATGCATTTGTTCGGAGTAAATTAGAGTACAACGCAATCATCTGGGACCCACATGAGGCTAAATATACACTCATGCTGGAAAAAGTCCAAAGAAAATTTGCTAGACTTCTTTACAAAATTAAATATGGGTATTATCCCTACTTATTCCCGTCTCTATTTGTGGCAGGGATGGTGGGGGTAGACACCCTAGTGCTGAGGCGGAAGATGTCCCTGTTGGTGCACTTCTATCTCCTCCTCCACGGCAAGGTAGATAATCCGGTGGCACTGCGAAGTGTTGCCCTTAACGCGCCGCCTCGGTACGCGATGTTACGATCGCGCCCGCTCTTCGCTACGGGTGTTGTTCGTACACAGCACGCCCGTCACGCACCCACTTATCAGGCACTGACTCTACTCAATGCCTGTGTTGCTCAGCAGCCAGATTTAGATATTTTTAGTATGCCGCTCTATATGTTTTTTAAAATTGTGTACTTGTTTTTAAATAATCTGTGATTTGTTAATTTATATAATAAGATATTGTGTTTGTCTGTATTTCATTTTTTTTTGTTTATTTTTTAAGTTTTAACCAATTTATAATATATATATATATGTGTGTATGTCATTGCTATTGTTAACTCTCACATGATTTGGTCTCAAGACTGTAAATGTGACCTGTAATTACGAATAAATCTTTTAAATCTTTTAAACTCTGATAGAAATCAAATTAAACACAACAAATAATTTTCACTAAACTTATTTATTTAAATTAATACTTGACTTTCTTTAAAATAGAAATCCATTTACAATGTCTATACTTTGTTCTACTTATTTTGAAGATCACTTACATCGATACGTCGATTATATTTTTAATTAAATTATAATTATGTTTTATATTAATTTTATTAATGAGTTCGCTCACAGCATGCTGAGGTATGGAAGTGAATTAATAAAAGTACTTAAGTATTTAATAAACGGCCAAGTGCGAGTCGGACTCGCGCACGAAGGGTTCCGTACCATTATCTAAAAAAAAACGCAAAAAAATCACGTTATCAATTTGGGAGCCCCCCTTAATATTAAATTTCTTTTGTTTTTTTAGTATTTGTTGTTATAGCGGCAACAGAAATACATCTTCAAATCTGTGAAAATTTCAACTGTCTAGCTACCACGGGTCATGAGATACAGCCTGGTGACAGACAGACAGACGGACGGACAGCGAAGTCTCAGTAATAGGGTCCCGTTTGGCACCCTTCGGGTACGGAACCCTAAAAATGGGTAGTAAAGTAAGTACCCCTTATTTAATCGAACTTCAATAGTCTCACCAAACCAAATATTAAATTCAGCGTCTAAAGCAGTGTCAAAATTATTACATTGAAGCATTCATATTTAAAATGCTAGAAAAATCTCATTAATCTTTATATTTACTGAATAAAAAACTACGGGATTTATGTTCATTTTGCAAACAAAGCAGTAACAAAAATCCAAAATATTTTTTATGTTCATATGACAGTTTTTATAGGTTAGTAAGAGAGGTAAGAATGTTCCTTAAATTTTCGAACGATTCTATCAATTTAGGTAGAAGTTGGCCAGAATAATGTCCCTAATATCTTCTTCTATTAGAGCTACCTTTTATTATGTAATTTATTAATTATTTACTTCATCCCTATGATCCCGCACTGAGCCAGCGTAGTGGAGTATGGCTCAATTGGCTCAATCTAACTCGCATTTCGGATAAAGACCCGTGCCCATCGGTGGGGACGTTAATTTTTATTATTTTATATTGCTTTGATTTCTACATCTACAGACACGTAATTATTATTACTTACCTAATAAGGTATAGTTTACAGACAAATGATTTCGATTCGCATATAAATTAATATCTGTGTTGATTACTTACACATTATTATTTATTTTCGAAATCTACATAAGTCTACCATAAATTAATCTAAAATATATTGTCATAAAGAGGAACTTCGCTCGAATTATACTTATTTATAATTAATTATAACTTATTTTACTTAGTGCGTTCTCTCATCGCTCAGATAGCGTTTACCTGTCTGTCTAACTGGGCCTTTCACACGTACAATGTGTCAAAAAAGTTATCTGACTGTTTATCCGTCTCTTGAAATACTGGCCCCTAATGTACTTAGTTATTACATGTTTAATTAATTAATCTTAACATAAGTATTTACATTTATTTATTTATAAATTTATTACTAATACCACAACAATTTAAGTATACTTTGACGAAAGTATAGCAAGTTTTCATTGTATATTTTTTTACATAGTACATAATGTACTGCTGACTAATACATATTATCACGCTGGGTAGCGTAAGGACAAAAGAGTCCTTGGAACAATATTGACATTAAAATTATTAAAAAAAAAAATGACATTAAAATTATTTTGACAGTGGGTACCAAGACGTCAATGAATGTCTAATTTTTGACGTTGGTACCCACTGTCAAACTAATTTTAATGTATTTTTTTTTTTTAAATAAAAAAATGGCTCGAACCAACCGGTTATAATTATCTATTTTGTATAATATCGGGTCGAATTGTATTTCAAATAAGTAAGTAATTAAGTACCTGCTATAATCTACGACGAAAAGATGAACTAAACGGTTAAGTGCGAGACGGACTCATATACGAAGGGTTCCGCAGAAAAGAAGCCGTTGAAAGTAAACACGTCCCTTGTGCAGTTGTGCTCTTGAATTGAACATTTCCTCTTGAATTTTTATTGTGCCTTTTGAATTTTGAATTGTATAATTCATTATCTCTGGATGTAGCGGCAACTTAAATACTTGCTTACATTCTGTGCAGTTTTCAATTATCTACATAATACGGTTCATGACATACAGCCTGCTGAGACGGACAGACAGTTTCGGACGGACGGACAAACGGACAGAGGAAGCTTAGCAATCGCATCCTGTTTGTAATCCTTCGGTTACGGGACCCTAAAAATCTACAAGTTTAATTGTAACTGTTATTTTATTCTTAGTTTAAAAATCTAGTTGAATATGTCTAAAAATTGGTAACAAGTAATTCCCGCAAAATTGGGCTACTTTATTATTATTTCTTATTTTAGTTTAGTTTTAGAACTTTCATTTTTATACTGTACTTAATGTAAACATAATGTAATGTAAAACAAAAAATATGTAAAACATAACGGGACTGCTTTTCCAAAGTACATCGGTCAACCATAAAGATAGAATTTTCATAGCAAAAATCAATTTACAATGTCAATGTACCTATTTTATTTGTTCTGTCTGTGCACTAAAGAACATGAATATTATGAGAATATGTCACTACAGATGAAAGTGATATTTTATCGACTGTCGATAATTACATTTCATTTCATTCTTCATAATCGACTCACACTCAATTAGAACTTTGATAGCAAAAAAAAACAAACTAAAAAGTAGTGACATTTTTGCAATCAAAATTCAGATCTTTTATGAAAAATTAACATAAAAATTGGATATGGCAGTTAATAAGGTAAGTTATTCCTCATATACGCCTGCTTCCTTGACTCCCGCAGCAGGCACTTGCCCCACCACGACCTTTTAGTGCAGACCTTCACGCGCTTCAGCACAAAACACTTGGTCTGTACCACATTGAAGAATAGCTTCCCCACCATGTTGGAGACGGAGGTGTCTGCCAGCTTGAGGCAGGCGCGGAACCTGGAATAGGTGATGTGTTTATTAACAATCATCGTGATCATCTTCATCATCGTCACCATTACCATCGTCATCGTCACCGCTACGGTCATCATCGTCACGGTCGTCGTCGTCATCATCATCACTTACGTCGATGGTACCCTTGTAATCCTTGAATTAACAAGGCACGAAACTGATGATGATCTATGTGGCGGCTTGAAATTGGATAGGTTAGGTAGCTCTTTTTAGTTTTTTTCAAAAAAATCTTGTTAGTTTTTTATTAGTTTTGTTGTGACGCCCCTGTGGAACAGTCTCACCACCATATGGGCCGTATTCAGTCAGAGTCGTTTCATGATTCATTAAGGATTACTAAGTAAAGAATTTTGTATGAAAATTCAAATTTGGAATAGGTTTAATCGTTCATTAAATGACTTGAGTACGGCGGTAGGTGGAGTCATTTAATGAACCATTAATCCAAGTTTGAATTTGGAAATCACTAATAGGCTTGTGGCCTGTCAAGTCAAAATAGATACTTTTTTTGAACTGTCAAAACGGAACTTTTGTTCCTCAGTTCTATAAAATAACAACAGAATGACGTCATGTAAAAGTGCCATCAAAATGCTGTCTGTTATTGCACAAAACTGACTTTATAAAATATATCCTATATCCTATTAAATATATGTTCCTAGATTTATTGGATTACCTTGGCCACAAGCCTATTAATGCAACGACTTTGGATAGGCGACGGTGAGGTGTTTCTAAATTATCAGTAAGTAGGTAGGTATAATAACAATCTGCCGTAAACGTCACATAATCGATTGCGATGTCGTCTGCCACACAATTTGTAAGTATCCCCAACTGCTAAGATAATGGAAAATACTGCACAGATCATAAACAGTTGGAAAAGTGGGCGTAAAACTGAAGATGCAACGCTCTGAGGGCGCTTGAGATGCGATTCGGAACGATGCATCTGACAGCTACGGCTGACATATTGCCGTGGCGGGAAAAGTCTTTGGCAGTTCCCGCCGATTTTGTTTTTCATCGTTTTTGTTAGGTACTCCACAGCTTTACAAGGAGGTCGAGTCCTGCTAAGTATTTCGTCGTACTGTTTGGTCGGCTTGTTAGAAATTGGGGTTTTTCGAGAGTAATATTTAAGATAAACAGGCAAAACGAAGGATTTTGTGAAGTTGCTGGCTCACCACGCGGCAGAAATCAAAACAGAATATATGAATAAATGCAGCCTTGTTGCTAACTTCCATGGCGCGGAACGCGTTCCCGACAATTTACTGAAAACAGCTGACATTCCTTTTTCCTTCAGTTGCAGATTTTGATATCACCATACTTTTTATGGAAGGGACGGTGGCAGATGTGATTTTGTGGCTCATTTTATCGTAATTCTAACCATCAAAATAACTAATATTGCCTCTCGATTATGGAAATCGGATATGGAGAGCGATTTTTATTACGCCGCCGGAAATAAAAGTTTAGTCAAGTAAGCGACATGTTTTAATTTATTTATCGGCCAAATATAATACCTTTTAGTAGTTTTTATTACAATTTCAAAACTAGTTTTATTTGTTTAGGCGTTTCAGAGTTAATGTAACTTAAGGTACATTAGGATTACCACTGGTCAATGACGGTCGAAAAAAAAAAACAAAGTTAAGAAAAAGAAAGTTCCAGAAAAAACACCCGTTAGCCTTTCCCGCCTTTTTCTTTCGGTGTATCGCCATTTTCGCTCGCATTGTGTGAATTTTTGAGCGAAAATCCGTGAGAGAGGGACGATTGGACGTCACGTGGGCAGGGATTAGTGGAAAAGGCTGACAAAGCTTACTTATTTCGCACTTAACGAGCGTGGTATGGCGTGGTCTTTGTATGCACTTAAGTTGGGGGTAGAGTAGGAGATTTGTAGAGGGTTGGGGGTCTTATAGATGTCATGTAGGTTCGCGTTTTGCAGACTGTTGGCATGAAAATGTTATAGGATTATATTAATCTGAGATTATAGCTTTTAACTGTTTAACATTGGCACAAGCTTAAATCGATTAGTTACATAGCTTATTATTTTTCCGAATATGAAAAGGACTAAAGAAATATATTTCCGAATGGTCTTGCTTGTCGATGTTAATTAGGTTTACATGACACACAATTTTTTTACTCAACATTTTACATGCTTTCCTTAGCTTAGTTCACGATTTCCTGTATTACCTTACCTTACCAATTCATTATCATATTTTATCACCGGAATTAAGTATACTTAATTCAAACATTAACCAAAAAAATAAAACCTGCGATAAGGTTAACATAAAAATTGTAAAGGATTATATTCTCTGAACATCAGAAGCGTACACTACACTGTACTTCTCCTGGCGCCTCGCCCGCTTCATTTGGCAAACTGGTGGTCAAGCCGATAGGGAGGAGAAACATCGATTATCGATAACTTACTTAATACTACGTGATCATTTGAGGGGGGGTAGGGGGTTTTTCAATGTACCACGCTAGTACATAATGCCAGTCTTGGCTCATACTAAAGTGGTCACGCAGGGGGAGGAGAGGGGTTGAAAACAGCAAAAAAACCCTAATCTGAAAGACGTCGTGGGCTCGCATGTAAACAGATGCACCGATGGATTAACCCCCTCGTCACATAAAATGGAATATTGATATTAACTGGTTAAAAATGGACACAACTATGTTCCTATCAGGGAAAAAGCGTGACGCTTTGCTTTGTAAGACTGCGTCTAAACTAATTATGTCAACACTACAATTAGTCGGCATCAGTCGTTAGCCGCAGTTCCAAATTGAAATCACACCAAGAATGTCTTCATATTCATATTTGTTTATTGCCATGGCATTATGATGTTTTCAAACACTAAAGTTTTAGCCAAAAGGGACGGTTTTATAACATTTATTTTTTGTGGATTCTGGAAGCATCTCAAACTGCTGGAATAACTTTTTAAAGATGGGCATTTTGCTGGACAATCGTCTTGAAAGATTTTGTTGGATTGGGATCTTGGTCGAGTTAGGTCTAAACCAATCCACTCCATATTAACAACGAGGTCTTATCAATAGTAGATAATAACAAGAAATTAACAATAATATTTATAGTGGTAGCATTATGGACCCGTACTAACACCCGATTTTTCGCACCATCGATATCGATACCGAATCGTGTCCCACCCCTAGCGCGCGAAACCATAAGTGGCTTAGTTACAGCAGCGAACGAGTGCCGGCAAACAGAGAATCAATGCTCGTAAGAACAAAGACGGATTACGTCCCCGTCCGATCAGGGCACTCCCAACTCAACTCACCCCTCCTTACACCCTCCTGGTTTCCGAAAATCTATGATAGCTTGTTAAACTTTTGTCAAACTCATTTCAGCCAATCACGTGCCGCTTTTTTGAATTATAGTTAGATTAATTGCCTGTCACATTTGATGTGTCCCACGGGATTTTCAGATTTTCGAACCGCTCGAAAACCCAAAGCGTTACAGCGCGACTCGGGACTCGTGAACGACACGGGGTTTGTCAACGCTCGTCATCGCCAAATCGCCCGTGGGGTACATACAACGCTGGGCCGTGTTGTACCCCGCAAGCTTTTCAGAAGACGCGATCTGTACGGTCTGGAGACCTTTGCCTCTCCCGTATAACAGGAACAAAAAAAGTAAAAAAAAAATACGCGTGTAGCACCGTACACGTGTTAGAAGTAAAACTTCTGTAGCTAGATCATTAAGTGGTACCTATACTATACACCTATACCTACCTATACTAAAAGAGATTTAAATTTCCAATTTTGAGATCCAATCTCTGCTTCAAGTTACTTTTAAGTTTCAGACGTCCGATTATTTGAAATTATTTTATACTTGTACTTACTTTTAATACGTCATGTCATTTATTTCCCACCATTCCTTATCTACAATTTGTCGCGCTCGTGGTGATATACTTAACTCATTCAATAGTGTCACTACTATTTGCATCTCGCTCAGATTATATACCATCTGACGTCACGTCTTTAAGCCGTCTCGCTCAAATGTATGCATTGCTTTGCTTGTCTCTGTGCCCAGTCCCTTTATTTAATTGATCGAGTACGTATTTTCAACTATTCCAAGTTAATGTGTACCTGCGGGGCTACCATAAGGCTTGCCACTCACCTCAGTCGCGCAGATAAATGACAAAGAAGATGGCTAAATCAATATATGGACGACTGCCCCAGACATGTACAAAGACTTCTCAACAGCCAATAGCATTTAAATATTCATTCATAAATTTAATTTACTGCGTCTGTATTTAGTTTGTAGAACTTGAAGATTTTTTTTATTAAATATAGGTAAATAAGAGAGTTGTTACTCAATACTCCGTGATTCCAATATGATTCCGTGACCTTTGCCGTCGCTAGAAATAAGCACCATTTTGCAATAACATGCAACATAACGCCATCTAGCCACTCCTCTGGAAACCTCCTGTTTTCAACAGTTTTGCTAGTTGGCAATTATGTTGCATGTTATTTTTAACGATGGCAAAAGTCACTAATCAATGGCGGAATCATAGAGTATGAAGTGACAACTCTTAATTATTTAATCATTTCCTTCAAGTTCTACAAACTAACTAAAGACGCAGTAATTTATGAGAGAATATTTAAATGCTATTAATTGGCTGTTGAGAAGTCTTTGTACATGTCTGGGGCAGTCATTTTGCCAAATTGCCAACTCCTTTCGCGTCTCAATGATGTTTCTCCATAAAATAGCGCGCATTCATTATGATATGACATTAAATTGTGACAAAATGCGTGGCTGGGGTGACTGGCGTGCCTTATGCTACCCCCGCTAACCTATACATACCTACTTTGCTAGGATTGCGAAGCTATGACGTAACTCTTATTTGATTTTATTCTTGACATTTCCTTAGTCCGCCATACGACATACCTCGATTTTTATATTTTACTTCAACATTATTGACTGGCATGAAGCATTAACTTTAAAATTACAAAAGCTTATTAAAATCAAAATCGTATAATTTCAACAGTTATAACAACAATTCAACTTTAAAATATGTATTACAAAAATTACATACAAACAAATAAGCGAAACAATAAGCCATTAAACTTATGGCTCTGTAAACTGTAGACCTCGCTTTGGCCGTTTACTACAGATAAACATTAAATAGGTAGGTATAACACGTACTTAGTAGCTAAACTGCTAATTTGTGACTTGAACTGCACTATATAATAAAAAGTGGCTTTAGAACAGTTCTATGTACCTACTTATTGTTTTCAAGAAGTCTTAATGCAGCCATCCATCACATCGGAATTTGCTTGAAAACTAAATATCACATTTGGATGATTCTAAGTGACTTTATGCGATTACTAGCTGCCCGTTGCGCGACTACGCAGCGCGTTTTAGGTACCTATTCCATAGTTACCGGCCACAAAACGATTCGTTCATCATTTTAGGAATCCATATCGACCCGTATGTGACATTGATGAAACTCTTTTCTTACAAACTGTATGGATCGCATCGCACAGCTGTCAAACATAAGTTCCGGTTCCAACAAAGAGGTTGAACGAAGTAGTTTTTGGTCACGTCACTGGTTTTGTTTGCCAGTGTTTGCCCCAGCCAGCGGCGGCGGCGGCGCCATCTTGGCCATACCGGAAATCAAGAACTCGTGGAAGAATGCTTAAAATAATTTTTATTTGTTAACGTTTCATCAGGTTTTTCTCTCACTAATTAACATTCTTTATTGTACGAATGTATTATTATCTTATCTGATTAGTTAAAAACCGTATTGAAAATAGTTGCGGTTTTAAAAGTCTTCAGCCGACCCTGACGTCACCGATTCCAATTTCCGTTACATTTCTTAGCCACTCGTGATAGCACCCGGCTAGTAGCAAGTGAAAAGCAAATATATGAATAACCCACAGTTGAGAGGTTAAATAAATTTTACCCCCGTGCCCCAAGAAGTTTTACTTCAAAAACTCATTGACTTGGATTTTTGTCAAGGCGTTTTCCAATTAATGTTTTTTTTTTAAAAAACAATCTCTTGTTATAAGTTCAGTGGAGGATAAATCGGCTGGAGCCTCTCCCGTGCACGAAAGGACTAAGGGAGTATAGTTTTCTCTATTCTTTATAATGAGTTGGGTCTATGGGATAAAGAATGGAAGGAGACCGCTCAGGATCGAATGGAGTGGAAGAGGGGGAGAGAGGCCTTTGCCCAGCAGTGGGATATTACAGGCTCATAATAATAATAATATATAAAGATCTACTCCCTCTCTCTTGCAAAGCTAACCCGTTCCTACTATAGGTGTAAATATTCGATGAGTTGTAAAGTGAGTGGTAGTAGTTGGTGGGTTGGTGTTGGTAGATATGTTATATTGTAATGTTGGTACATTCCGCGAAAGAGGGGTAGGCACAGACTAAAGAAAAGATCCTGGCATACAGTATTAAGGCGCCTGGTAATGCTAAAATTAGCAACTGGGTTTGTGATGGTGGAAATTTTCACAAACAATAAAAGAAAAATGATAAAATAATGTATGTAATGGCGTAAACTGCAGCGCGACACTTACGTCCGCGCAAAAAGTACGAAAGGTGCAAAAAGTGTGTTTTTTGCAAACAAATAATTGAAACAAAAAGTAAACTTTAGAAAAAACCGACTTCCACAAACCCTATTTGATTAGATTGAGTTTAACTGTAACCCCTTATCCCCTCCCCCCTTGGGGAATTAATTTTGTCAAATCCCATATCAGTGCTACCCACCGCTACTAAGGAACCTCTACCTGTACAAAGTTTCATGGCTCTAGGTCCACCGGTTTAGGCTATGCGTTGCCTGCCCGTCAGCCACGCATTGTATTTGTACCTAGTATTGAGCAGTTCTGGTGGCCATATGTGGTCTTCATCAGCAGTTCCGCATCACAATATTATGCTTACCATGTGCATTTGCACGAGTTATTATTAAAAACACAAAAATCACTATAGGTCTGCCTATAATATTTGAAGAGTTCCCTCGATTTCTCCAGGATCCCATCATCAGATCCTGACCTGGTGTCAATGGGACCAATGGGAAGGTAAATCCTTTCAAACAAAAAAATAATTTTCCAAATCAGTTCATCCGTTTAGGCGCTATCGTGGTATAGACATAAAAAAAAAACATCCGGACGAATTGTAAACCTCCTCCTTTGGGAAGTCGGTTAAAAAACCGCTGATGATTTCTGAAATGTTAAACACTAGATTTTTTGATATTTTGATTACCGATTTTTACACATAACAAACGTACCAGCGTTCCTTGTAGAACTCCTGGAATAACTCGTTTTAGGTAAAAAAACAACTATTACATTATTATTTGTTTCATAAAGTTTCCAATGGCATTATGATGTTTTCAAACACTATAAATTTTTAGCCAAAAGGGACGGTTTTATAACATTTATTTTTTCTGGATTCTGGAAGTATCTCAAACTGCTGGAATATTTTTTTAAAGATGGGCATTTTGCTGGACAATGGTCTTGAAAGATTTTGTTGGATTGGGATCTTGGTCGAGTTGGGTCTAAACCAATCCGGGTGAGGTACCCACTCACATCTTACCACGAGTTTTTGCGAAATCAGTAGGAGTTTTAGGACCTCAGATTTTTGGTGTTTGGCTGAACTAAAATATAAACTAGGTATGCAAAGAAAACTATGTAAACTGCTTATTGCGTACTTATTATGCAATCAATTTCATTGGTATTTTGTTTGGTAACGATTTAAATTGATGCCAATTCAACATAACTTTCCGAAGTAATAATAAGGGCTCTACACACGGTGCAATCTGTCTCGCGATTTGTTGCTTCAACTTGTTGCCTTGCAACCGATTGCAGGTAGATCGCATCGTGGGTAGGCAGGTTGCAGGTTGCATGCAAGAAGTTGCAGCGACAAGTTGCAAGACAGTTTGCACCGTGAGTTTAAGTTTCCAATATCATACATAGGCCAATAAAGAAAGCTAGTGAAACCTCAGCCGTTACCTCGTGTCCGGTGATAATAAATATTATTGCAAATCATGTCATAAGGTGTAACTCATTTGCAATAAAACACGAGTGATGTTTATACGACCTGTGACCGAATAATATATTCCCTTCTAATAATAAATGTAGTCCATTAATATCCCCACCAAGGGGCGTTTAACCGGATACGCGTGAGATTGAGCCATTCTCTACTACGCTGGCTCAGTGCGGGTTGACACAACGGCATTTAAGAAGTTACTTCAAAAATCCGCCAGTGAAAACGGGACTCCTTTAACTGGATCAGGAAACTAAACGCAAATACCAGTAAGCTCGTTTCTCTAAAAGATATTTCTATAACCTGTTTTTAGCTAGCGTGGGATGTCCAGGAACTAGAACTACTTAGATCTTATTATTGCAGTGTGCTGTGAGGAGTAATTATAGGATTAGATTAGGTATTCAAAATTAGCATCATTTTATTCGAGCACAAAGCGTCTCGCCTTCTGCCATAGGTACGGGGTGGCAGTGGCACAATTGGGAACTTTTCAAAGACTATTAAAAAGTAGAAAAAAGAGTACCAAACGTCTCGACAGGTGGCGTAAGTGGTGTCAATAAATAGACTTGTGGCCAAGGTAATCCAATAAATCTAGGAACAAGTCTTAAGTTGAAGCATTATGTACAAAACGGCTTGACATTCTCAGAATTGTATATTTCCAGCAGATATATTTTATAAAGTCAATTTTGTGCAAAAAAGGACAGCATTTGATGGCAATTTTACAAGTCAAAGAGCTGTCAAGCAAATCAATAACTAGAGCTTCCAACGATCATTTGGCAAGCGGTGACATTGGAACTAACGCTGAACTAGCGCCCCTTGTGTAAATCTCATTCAAGTGCTCAAACTGTTGGAAAGCTAATCTATTTCCCGCGCAACAAGACCAGCAAGACGTCAAAATCAACAGGCAAGGAAAACGGCTCGTTTCGCGCCTAACACTTCCAATATGGCTGCCGTCACTTCACTCTTGGCTTCACCCTTCACCAAAAAAGGCAAATGGCGCGGAAACTGGGGACTTTTTTTTGGCGAAATAGCAAGATGTTTATATTATGAAACGCAATGTATAATATCTGTTGTGTTTTGCAATAAAAAAATAAATACGAATTCCTAAACATGAGTTTATCACGGTACGCTAGACCACGATTACTTAGGTACTTATATAACAAACTTACTTATATTATACTTATATAACAAAATGACAATGAGCTGTGAAAATAATTACTTAGGTACGTATATGAGAGGTGGTCGCCTCGAAGCCCATTTATGTCCCCCCCGAAGGGCAAGGCTTTTAGGTTTTTTAGGGTATTCATATTCAGGGCATGCATGCGTCGTCGTCGTCTAACTCTCATTATAATTGTAATGAATACTTTATTTAATTTAGTTTTAGATGAAAAAAAAAGTAATAAAAAAAATTGGTTAATTGAGGGTCGGACTCGCACACGAAGGCTTCCGCACCGCACGCACGTCTGTGCCTAAAACGGCAATACCCTCAAACTCGTCGTCAGTCACGTCTTGCTATTAAAAAAATTCAGGCGCTATTGTATTGAAATTGACTTAATTAATACAGACCTACTTTTAATTCTAAACACCTTTTTTTCGTGTACTTATTTCAGTATTTTTGTCATTGCGGCAATAGAAATACACATTCTGTAAAACATTTCAACTCTCTAGCTATTACGGTTCGTGCTGTAGGACCCAATGACGGACAGACGGACAGCTGAGCCTTAGTAATAGGGTCCCGTTTGGCACCCTTCGGGCACGGAACCCTAAAAAAGGACATGTTTGTTTCGATATGAAAAAGATTGAAACACAAAACCTCACTACTTTTGTATAACTCGATGTGTTATCGCCCCTTCTTACACGTGGAAGCAAATTGAAGCAATGTTGACAAACAAAACTGAATTATTACGTGTTTTGAGTCGTTAATTATAATGCTATTTTCTGATTCTGTTTCCGTTCTTATTTGAATTGCGACCCTTTTGGCACCTTACAATAAAACTACGGAATATACCTTTGGTAGTATTGTCGGACCAGGGTTGGTATAAAGGCACACCGAAAATAATACAATAATGAACTTATAACCTATTAGGAAAACACCTCACCACCGCGAGTCACAAGACTGGCAGAGCCATCTAGTCGGATTCCTAACAGTTCTTGAAAACTTTCCAAATCAAACTCTAACTCAAAATCTACTGAAACTGTGTGCACTAGATTAGAATGCTTAGGTAAGTATTAGATTTTAACGGTCGTCGGTCAGAAGAGTTAATCATCGTCCCCTTGTCGAGTAATAATTGTCGTTTGAGTTCAAAAGTCTGTCTGTTTCAATTCGGTCCAAGATTTTTATCAAAGTTTTTGAGATTTTGATAAACCTTGGAAGCCTATTTAGCCATTATCAGATAGAGCTCGAAAGCGAACGGACGGACAGTGAAGTAATAGGGTCCCGTTTGGTACCTTTCGGGTGCAGAACCCTAAGAAACAGCTAACCTGTGCCTTTGCAACATTACACGACCGCTGTCCCCGCCATTGTTGTCTGTTTCCACTCCGATTAACAAATAGTTATTCCACAAAGAAGCCACCTTTCCCCTTATTTGCCGATCATAATTTATGTATTGTCACCTCGCCCGTATTTAGGGAACGGAACGTTACATTACTCACATTAGAAACCCGCGAAGCGTGGCGATAACGGAACGCGGCCATAAAGGCAAGATGGCGGGGGGCGCTTGACAGTTGTTTTGGCGCGAATTATGTAGGGAAGGTTAGGCCGCTCCAAGTTTTCTTTGGCTGAAAGGTGAGCAAGCGTGACTCTCTTTCTGTGACTCTTTTTCTGTGATGCGAGAGAAAGGTGATAGCTCGCTCAGAACCAAATAAACTTGACGAGAACTGTATTGCAGTAGTAGGCCTAGACAAAGTTAACTAGTGGCTCTGTGAGCTGTAGACCTCGCGAGTATGTCGGTGGGAAAGCTGAACTGCTAACACACATAAAAAAAATAACCCAAATAATTTTCTTTCAATAACACATACAAACTTATGAATGTACCTGGTTACGTACATGCAGTATGAAAGTAGCCGCACCAATTACTTTGTAAACTACATTTCGCGATCTTTTATACAACCTATTGTCTTTTTACTAAAATTATATAATCTGTTTCACTCTCATAGTCTTTACAAATCCAACGACACCTCATTTGTTAATATCCATCGAGCCGTTTGGGTTGTAGCGATTTTTTTACATTTTAAAACCCCATATCTCCGCCATTTTGAAAAAAATCAAAAAACTGGCTCGAGTAAAAAATTCTATTTATTTTTGTAACCTGCTCACAAAATTTCACGAGAATCGGTTCATAAATGCGACCTGTAGAGGAGAACAACCGGACATACAAAAGCATTTTTGCCCAAACCTGAAACGGAGACGCTTCGCTCGCTTCGCTCGCTCATCTGTTTCACTCTCATGGTCTTTGCAAATCCAACGACACCTCATTTGTTAATATCCATCGAGCCGTTTGGGTTGTAGCGATTTTTTTACATTTTAAAACCCCATATCTCCGCCATTTTGAAAAAAATCAAAAAACTGGCTCGAGTAAAAAATTCTATTTATTTTTGCAACCTGCTCACAAAATTTCACGAGAATCGGTTCATAAATGCGACCTGTAGAGGAGAACAACCGGACATACGAAAGCATTTTTGCCCAAACCTGAAACGGAGACGCTTCGCTCGCTTCGCTCGCTCGGTCAATAACGCTACGAAAACGAAACGAAACGAAAACTCAAAATGTATGCGATTTGACATTTGGAGACGCTAAGCTAGCTAGCGCGCGCTAGCGTGACCAAACGTCAAATCGCATACTTACATATTCTTAGCGTTTCCTGCGAACGATAATAGCGTTTGCATCTTGTCTACGGGGGCAGTAATGCTTCGTTTCGAGATTCGGCTAGATAGAAGAAAAACAATTTTTGGCCCTGTTATTTAGGGTTCCGTACCCGAAGGGTGCCAAACGGGACCCTATTACTGAGACTTCGCTGTCTGTCCGTCCGTCCGTCCGTCCGTCTGTCTGTCTGTCTGTCTGTCACCAGGCTGTATCTGACAGTTGAAATTTTCACAGATGATGTATTTCTGTTGCCGCTATAGCAACAATTACAAAGTAATATAAAAACAAAATAATAAAAGAAATTTAATAGAGAGGGGGGCTAACATACAACAAACCTGATTTTTTTGCTCATTTTTGCTCGATATTGATAATGGTAGCAGGTAGACGCTTAAAATGTTCACAATATATTGAGTATATTAAGTATTTACTTCAAAAAAAAAAAAATTTAGGGGGGGGCTCCCATACATATATTTTTTTTCCGATTTTTTATAGATAATGATACGGAACCCTTCGTGCGCGAGTCCGACTCGCACTTGGCCGGTTATTTTATTTAAGTATCCGGTAATAAGTCCATCTCTAAGCTGCGGCGGGAATATATTACTACGTCATTTTTATTGATCAGGAACAAATAAATAATTAATGAATAACGTAGCGTGCAAATGCCGCCAAAGCTCCATCTAGGTAGGTATCCTACACGATACCTCTGGATTTGTGGAGGGCCAACGTTGGTAAAAAATCGGTCAAGTGCGGGCCGGAATCGCACACGAAGGGTACCGTACTATCGTATAACAAAACGATAAAAATAAAATAATAACTCAAAATAATAAAACAAAACAAAAAAATATATTAAAAAAATTATGCCCTCACGAGGATTTGAACTCACGACCGATTGACAGCCTACATCATACCCACTGAGCTACGTTAACGATGTAGGTTGACGCGAAATATACCATCATATTGAAATGCGTGGATGTATCAAAACAACTCTCTTATATGGGGACCCCCTTTAATTTGTAATATCTCTCGTATTTCAGTATTTGTTGTTGTTGCGGCAACAGATATAGACATTCTGTGAAAATTTCAACTTTCTAGCTATTACGGTTCGTGCTGTAGGACGCGATGACAGACGGACGGACGGACGGACAGACGGACAGCCTTAGTAATAGGGTCCCGTTTGGCACCCTTCAAGTACGGTACCCTAAAATCAAATCTCAGGTCAGGATTGCTTTAATCTCGCGATCCGATCTTTGATATCTATCTGAGTGACAATCGATTATTATAAATCATTCGATTAATCTAGTAAAGTACTTACATACCTACATTCATCACTATTTTAGAAGACAACTAACTAAAATCTTGTTCATGTACGACTTTTAAGTTTACATGAAAAAGTGTGGAAACAGACAATTACAAGAAATGTAAGTAAAAATCTTAGGGGTCACTTTGGTTATCATCATTGCATTTTGTAAAGAGAAATATCAAGAAAAACGTACCTGTAAAAAGCATCTACTGGTAAGTGAGTGAGCAACTACGAAGGAGAAGTAAAAGGTATTCATTGATTAAAATTCAAATAATTTATTATTTTAATCAGCTTTAAAACCGTATATTATAGTATATTTTTATATGAAATAAAAACAAGATGGAACTTGAACAAAGGCCAATTTTTTATGTATTTCTATTTCTGATTAAATTTTCCCCGACAAACACATGTTTTTTTTCTATTTTTCATTATACTACTCCCGATCCAAGTAAACACAAACAAAGTATATCATCTTCAGAAGCGGGAGCGGGATAGAGATAGTCTTCGTATCACGGCGCGGGCGCAAGTTGCGAGAACAGTAATTTATAGACGCCAATTAGGAGAGGCGCTGATGCTATCTGGGGTCCGGGGAGATTTTTTAATTGTGAACAGGACTACGGTTGTGGTGGAGCGGGTGTTTGGAAAACATAATATAGCGAACTTTTCCATACGGGGACGTAGGGCACAATTTTGCTTACTTTTAGCACTATATTCTGTGCTTTTAGGCAGTTATTCGAATCTTAATTTTGCTTAATACGTTGGTTAGATATTTTTCTGATCGTATATGGCGGTTCAACGGCGATGAAAAACACCGTGAGGAAAACTTGGCGGAGTCTTGCCCCCTGTTATGCAAAATGGAGTGGATCATTGAATAAACAAATGGAACTATTGTGCCTCTGCAATAACGTATGGGTAAAAATAGCTATGTGTTTGTATTAACAATAAAAATTAAGTTGTGTAAAATCTGCTCAACAACTTTCTCTATTCCTCCACAAAATCCTATCATATACGACGACAGGGAGGTGATACTCTTTTATTTTCTTCTCATTTTATTTCATTTATAAACCATTTATTTTAATGCCTCTCCTAACATCCCGAGTGGAATTTATAAGGCTGTTGTCGGGGAAATGACTCTATTTATATGGAATGATAATTGTATGGTGACAAGATTTCTTTTCTTACTGACCGAAAAATATTGACCTAAGTTCGAGCCAGGCTGCCTATTTATAAATGTTTATAAACTCCGTGAGAATGTGGGCTAAGGGCTGAAATTCTGTCAGGCGTTGAGCTTTTAGTTTTGTTAACATAACAGACAGAGACCTTCGAGTTTGTTGTAACCTTACCCGAAAAACTAACTTTGAAATGTTAATTTAGAATTTTAGATTTAGTATTTAGTCTCCCGACTGCTTAGTTTTTAAAACAGAGACCGCGTTGCTCTTTTTTAAAACATAACGTTTTAAAGTTTCACTATGTTACCACAAAAAATATTAAACGTAGTTTAACCTCAAAACAAACGTCAAATCCCATACATTTTTGTTTTTAAACAGGTGTTGAACGGGAGTTTATTTTTTTGTGGTAAGGCCCTTAAAGTCGTACCTGCGGGAGCTTGAATCAAGCAATAAGAATAAGAATAATTAATTGTGCAAAATAACAGGGTTTAGGATTAAGATGACTGTTATGATGATGAGGAGGGTTGATGGTATATGATGAGTGTGACATGGTTGAAATGAAAGGCGAGTTGCTTTGGCAAGAGTTGCGTACACACTGATTTAATTTGTCTTTGCGGGGCGGCGCGCGGGCAGCGCGCGTGTAAACTGATATTAAAGCACAGCTACGGTATATATGCTACATACCTCCCCTTCTAAAAGAAGCTAGGGGGTGAAAAAATAATAATGAACCTAAATACAATGATGTTAACTTACAAACATGTAAAAAGTAATGCTAACATTTGTAAAAAATATAGAAACTTACATAAAATAGTAATAGCGTGGATAAACGATCAGTCAGTGTAAAATTTATGAATACAAGTAAAAAATATAGTGAAACAATAGCAAAATAGTACTTTAGATATTAAGTCAAACACACACTCATTGTTCATTATTGATACCGCGCACGACACGCACTTCTTCGAAGTCACCACTTGAGATGTCGAAGGCGGGCGGGCGGCGGCGTGTCGGTTTGGGTGTTTGTTATGGGATGTTTATAAGATCTGCGAGTACCAGGCGGGTTCTTGTTCGATCCCATGGTTTCATTACTTGACGGTGTCGTATGTTGAATGATGTATGGTTTTAGGCGGTAGGTACAGCGAAACGTTTGTTCTCTACTTATCGATTTGAATGATGTAATGCTTCAGTGTTCTTTCTAGTACTTGGTATGATCCGTTGTATGGTGGTACCAAGGACTTTTTGCATTCATTGTGTTTGAAAACGTGTGTGGGATCTTTCAGATCCTGATGTATGATTTTTTTTCTCTTTTCTTGTCTTCTTGTATTGTTTGTCGGCATGGGTGCCAAGGAAGTAGATTGCCGGAAGCTCTTTGTCGTATGTGCTGTAATTTTGTTGCGTTTCGTTTTGCTTGAAGGAACAGGTTCGGCACGCTGATTTCTTCTATTCTTGAGAATACATCAGCGACTGAATTGTTTTGTCCTTTGATGCGTTGATTGAGTACTGCGCGAAGATGATGCGGATGCGTCGGTGATTAATGTAAAGATGATGACGCATCGGGGTGTGTCAATAGAACGGCGTTTTTGATGCTTGCTTTGCATTTCTTGAACGCTACACATGCAGCTGTAGTCCATTCCATTGCACGGTGTTTGCTTGTGGAAAGTCGGTAATGCATTTGACTTTCCCGATGCTCGGTCGCATACCATGTTGGTTTGAGTGATAACCGTTGAATTGCATGTCATTGATTGTGATTTGCCGAACTTGCACTTGTCGACGTTGATTGCGAATTGCGATGTGAGCCCGTAGTTGCATGGGCGTGTTAAAATTGCTTGTAAGTGTTGTTCCTCGTTGTTCGAGATTGAATGATGATGCGATGTCGTACCTCCGTTGTATGGGCGCGTTGCTTTGAGCCGTGTATGTAGCTCGACGATAAGTTGCTGTGCGAATTTGAAGTCGGCTCCGAGGATGGACCGCTGTACACTTGCTAGTACAGATCTCCATTTGAACACTTTTGCATTTGTATTTGAATTTGTATTTTGTTTTCTCACCGTAGCGATTGGTGTGCCGTTTGCAGTGTGAAGTTTGGTGTTACTGGCACGTATAGTTGCAATCTTGTTGCATGCGAGGACCATATGTTTGCACCAGAGTCATCATGAAAGGGTTGCTGGGTCTTCCAGTCTGCTAAGAAGATATTGTTGCGGTTGCGGCGTATGCTGCGCCTCGGCTGCCCCAATTGATGTGTCGGCGGCCGGTGCCTCCTGTTCTTCGGGATTCATGTTGAAATGCACTAAACTTGTCACAAAAGTTCACTAAACTTTGCTTTGTTTCACGTCCGGTTCACCAGTTTAGGATATAATGACTGTTATGATGATGAGGAGGGTTGATGGTATATGATGAGTGTGACATGGTTGAAATGAAAGGCGAGTTGCTTTGGCAAGAGTTGCGTACACACTGATTTAATTTGTCTTTGCGGGGCGGCGCGCGGGCAGCGCGCGTGTAAACTGATATTAAAGCACAGCTACGGTATATATGCTACAAGGGTTTACATATTTAAGGTCCCTGCCTCCCAATAAGTTAAATATCCATTTAAATATAAATATAACATGTAAAGCAGGAAATTAATCATTGTGACAAAATTACAAACATAAAGCACACATCACACACAACACAGAACGCCTCAACACCGCATGCACCACATTTCTACATAAAATATTTTTAAATGATGTTGTAATGAGTAAGATTTGATTAATTTGTAGATAGATGCACTGTTCAAGTAAACAGAATCTTAGTAAGAAAAAAGAAATGTTTAATGTAATTAAGTTTACGTAATGCAATTTGAAAGAAGAAAATAAAAAATATATAAATCGAACTGAAATAATGTTACCTAATGCCAAAAAAAACAACGTCACGGGTCTATTGTCTAAAATGCATCAACTGCTGCTCAAGTAAGACGATACTGACATTGTTTGAGGCTTTGGCAAACCACCCCGGTGGCGGGTTGGGGCGGCGGCGGGTTGGTAGCGGGGCATTACAGGGGTGATGACGGGTGTCTAGTCTAATACAAAAATCTCTATGAACCATGTCCCATCAAGCGGGCGGTGGTTCCCAAGCGGGGCCGCGCTGTAAATTTTATGTGTGGTCAAACAAATGGCCGCCACACTTACAGAACACAGAGTTGTCTTTGACAACATTGACAAACACCCTGCTCAAGCGCTCACGCGACCCACCGGTGGTATGCCGAAGGCTGTTCCCGAAGCTTTTAAGCATCAGTCAAACTTTAAATCAGCAGTTGTGGTTAAGCTACAAACCTCTCGTCACATCGGCAGTGCATCAGTGTGTTAACTCTCCAGTTAAACATTCCATATTTCTTCTCCATCCCTCCAACCCAGAATGGACATCTCAAGTCGTGGACGCGACAGCATCTGTCAGTTCTGGTATACCCTCCGAGCTGGTTGTATCTGGTCGCCGAGAATCCTTTGCCACACCATTTGGTGCCAGGCACTCTGAGGATTTCCATCGCGTCGCGTTTTGTTCTGTCGAATTTGTGTTTTTTTTATGCGGGCATGGGCGCACCGCTCATCCTATGGAATGACCTCTTCCGGATTCGTCTCGAAATTCGAATTCAAAATATTTTTTTTTATTAGGTTCGGTTGTGAGATGGTGTCACGTCGTTAAATAACGTGGACCACCATGGTGATAGTGTTTTAATATTTGTTATTTGATGTATAATAATGGCGGCGTCTATGCGTGGTGTAATAAATCTATCACGGATCAAAGTGTCGCTATAAAACGAGGGATCTATGTTGCCAACGCGCATCTGAGAATGAGCCATACATCAGCACCATTTTATCGTTTTATTGGTATCGTGCTTAACGAAAAACGGTATACCTAATACTTAATAAAATAAAATCAGATTGGCATCCAGTATTGGCTTTATGTACAGCTACGAATACTTTCTCACTAAAAAACAAAACAAACGGGATGATGATAATTTCTAAGTAGCGAAAATATTATTTATATTTTCCTATGTTTAATTTTCACTAGAATTAACAATGATCTTATATAGATTTGTCACCAATCTCCTTTCTATATACAATAACATTTTTAACATCTGTAATTAAGGTCAAAGCACACAAAAACCCAGTGTATGAAAAAACCCGTCACCAAAGGTTAACCACATTTCTATCTAACAAAAAGCGGAATATTCCCTAATTTTAGACACATTAAGCCCATACACACAGAACACGTCCACGGTGTTTTTTTTGTATAAAATCCCAAAAAACCCTTGACCACCGTGTCAGCGTACAAAAACACCCTCAAATTCGAACCCAGGCATGTCACGGATTCACGACCGTGGAAATGCAAGCCGTGAACGTGATTTACCTTAAAAAAAAAAACAAAAAAAGGAAAACTAACCTCCTATCGCAGCGACAATGGGAGACAGTGAACGGTCTAATGTTGAAATAGCCGAATCTTCTCCGAAAAGCTCCGATGTTGACCCGACAGTTGTCGTGGCCCCTACAGCAGCTATCTTCTTTTCTATCGAGGCCCAATTCCTCGTATTTTTCAGCCAGCTGCCCAGCGCCGCACCACTTTGTCCCCGGCAATATGAAATTCTCCCGGAGCGACCTGGGCGACCTAATGTTTTGGTTAGCGCAGCCTTTTTCATCAATTAGTAGGTGGGTTAGATATCATACGTTTGTCAAAAAAACCTATATAAGGTCAGTTCGGCGAAGTCCGTCTGGCGGGGAAGTCCGTCCAGCAAGAAAAACAACTGTTTCTGAAGGAACTACAAAGATCGACATACAATCTAGGAACTGTTAGACCTGTTCTAGTTCTAATAAACTGACACAGATAGCGGTGTTATTACCACAAACAGAATGAGCGACCATTTAATTTTTTTTCGCCCGGCAACTTGCATTTGGAATAATACCCGCGGAAGAAAAAAAAATAAAAAAGTGGTTTTTGTGCATTATTTTTCAAATTCTTAGAGGTACGTGTATTCTTTATTACTGTTTTTATCTAATTATAATATTAGAATTGAATTAAACACATTTTCCACTGAGTTATTCCTGGTGAAAATAAACCTAACCTCAAAGTGTAGTAGCGGGGAAGTCCGTCTACATTTTCGAGGGAAAGATTGTCATATGCCGGTCTTCGCCGTTTTCAGATGTCGTAAACCATTTTTGTCTAAATAACTTTTAATTTAATAGGTAAATAACAACTCGATTGTATTTCTGTCCTAACGGTGATGGAAAATATCGTGAGGAAACCTTAATTACTCCATAGCTGCGGCGATGGGCTAGGCCCCGTCACCTGTCACGCAAAATGGAGTATTGAATAACTGGATAAAAGAGGGCACAATTGTGCATCTATCACTCCGTATAGGAAAAGGCGTGACGCTACGAAAGAGTAACTTTTACTCCAGAGTAACTTCTACTTTTCCTAACAATGACTTCATTTTGATCTGACATTGTTATACAAATTATCCCCGGGATAGTTATTCTCGCATAACTTTTTGTTGATAAAATCCAGCCTTCGACCCTAGCTTAATAGTTTGGGCTGTTTTGACTGATTGTATAAAAATAAATAATTATTATAATTTACTAAGAAAATATTATTTCATTGAAAGTGATGTACATGACCCCAAGGTTTCTACCTCTGAATTGCGATGAATTTTTGATGTATGCCGAACTTGCCCGACAAAAGCTTTTTTTTGGAAAATAAGGCATTTAGAACCTTATCTTTAAGATTTGAGAACACACATTAGGTTGTTGGACGTTAACTCTCACACTAAATAGACATATATTTTGCGTAAATTGTATATTTGTTGGTAAACTCGCCACTAGACGGACTTCCCCGCCATGGAGGCTAAGTCCGTCTATTGAGATGTGTTTTCAAAAACGTTGTTTAATCCTCAAACTGAAAGGTTTTATATAGGTTTGACAGGTTTATTTTACAGTCAACTAAATGTATTATCATATATTTAAATAAAAATTTACTAAATAATAATAGAATAGCCAAAAATATTCATCTAATATTTTTTTTAATGAAGTATGCCGGACTTCGCCGAACTGACAAAGGGGTTTTAAATTTCTTCAAAATGTAGTTTTCTATAATAAATTTGACGTGACGTGACTATACTTTGTAAAACATAAATTGATCTCTGACAGCTGTCATCACAAAATATGCCTATGAAGTACCGTACAATCAGTAGATGGGTTAGATATCATAAGTTTGTCAAAAAAACCTACATAAAAGGGGTTTTAAATTTCTTCAAAATGTAGTTTTCTATAATAAATTTGACGTGACGTGACTATACTTTGTAAAACATAAATTGATCTCTGACAGCTGTCATCGCAAAATATGCCTATGAATGAAGTACCGAAGTAGCAAAGTACCTAAGAAGACCGTATTTGGCGACGGTAAAATGTATAGAGATTAATATCATACTATATTGGCAAATACGTATGACATTTGTTTCTATACATTTCACTGTTGTCCTACACTTATTGTACAACATAAGTTATTAATCTTGACTTGAAAAAATATAATTATTATTTAAAAGTGTGAGAAGAAGCTTCAGTGAGTCCGAATCATACTTTTATGATGAAGATTTGGGCTGTGAATCAATTTAACAAGAATAAAAACGTGTTACAACTATCTTTTGTAGGGTTCCGTACCCGAAGGGTGCCAAACGGGACCCTATTACTGAGACTTCGCTGTCCGTCCGTCCGTCTGTCTGTCTGTCACCAGGCTGTATCTCATGAACCGTGGTAGCTAGACAGTTGAAATTTTCACAGATGATGTATTTCTGTTGCCGCTATAACAAAAAATACTAAAAAACAAAAGAAATTCAATAAGGGGGCTCCCATACAAAAAACGTGATTTTTTTGCTCATTTTTGCTCGATATTGATAATGGTAGCAGGTAGACGCTTAAAATATTCACATTATATTGAGCACCTATATTATTTACTTAAAAAATAAATTAAATTAAAATTAAATTCATATTTAGGGGGGGCTCCCATACAACATGTTTTTTTTTTTGCGGTTTTTTTTATAGATAATGGTACGGAACCCTTCGTGCGCGAGTCTGATTCACACTTGGCCGGTTTATTTCCATTATTAAGTGTCTGTATTCTGTTTTTGTGCAATAAAGTATAAGTAAAGTAAAGTAAATTAGTAAATAAGTACATAAGTTTAATATTTTTGGATAAATTATTTTCATATTTTGGACTCGCACTTGGACGGTTTTCTTTTATTTCTTTGAAACATTCAGAAACTTTAGTTGGAATATCGATAATTTATATCGACCTTCTCCCAGGTCTATTTATGTCAAAGTGATAAACTGTCAGAGATCAAGCTATGTTTGACAAAGTATAAACGTATGCTACTTCAATATTAGTGTGAAATAAAATAATATTATAAAAATATATAAGTACACGGTGAATTTTAATCGGTGATCAGTAGTAGAAAAATACGAATATCTGGCTAAAAATTAACTTAGGAGGACAGGTCTCACGCAATTTACCTCACTGTTTAATTAATAAAAAGTAACAAAATAATTAAAACTAATAACCACTTAGATAAATGGTCAGTGGTCACCCTACAAACGACTTCTACGTCACTCATAAATTGTCATTGCCTATATAAGAGTTTGTAAGCTTCACAGAACAGATACAGATTGACAAGGGACAGATCGGGTGATAAGGAATTTAGGATAAACTTCATATAAAATTCAAAATAATAATTACCATGGAAAAAGTTAAGTTTGTTTTCATTTAACACGACTTAAACGTAACCGCCATCAATGTTAGAAAATTTGGTACCTGATCATCGATTAAAAGTCACCGTGTATAATGATACGAATTTATGAATGAGAAAATGAATATTTACATAGGATCGGTAATAAAAGTCAATATAATATAAATTAAGAAAATAGTCAAAATCTCTTTAAAAAAATATATAAAAAAGTAAAATAAAAGCAGATGAAAAATGCATTTGTGAAAACAAATAAGAAAATGCAATTATAATGCAGGTCTTACTGGAATGTGTGTGGAAATTGTGGGATGTATATATTTTTTGTCGGAAACTGTGGGACGGTATTTTATTTTTATATAAACAAATACTTTTTTACTTATTCGATGAAGTGCGGAAGAAGTCATTTCATTGTGATGAGTGTGACACAAAATTTTCACGAAAGCGTGAGTTGCTTATATAAACGAAAAATAATAATGAATAAACGCCTAGCAAATTGTGGAGAAATCTTACAAATTTATTTCATAGCCGACAGAGGCGGAAATGAAAATGAAGCCGAATGCATCATCATTAGGTAACATCTAGAAACAAACTGAAATAATTATTGAAAAATTGTATAATTTATGTGCTTTTTATTGTGATTCGTGTTGCAGAATTATATTTTATTCAATATTTGAGAACTTCAACATCATACAGGTGAAATTATACAATGAAACGTTTGTAAAACAGTTAAATAGTAACTGTATCTTCAAACATGGTCAAGAATACAATGGAAACACAGAAACACTGGAAAATTGATTTATTTACATTTATGTCTAAAATGTTGTGAAGCATTACCGAATTCTGATGCAAACTGCCATATTTTATACAAAATGCTTTAAAGCTTTTACCAAAAGAAACTAAAAAAAATAACTTAAAAATACCTGCTTAGGGTTGCCTCTCCAACCTTATTTTTATTCTCAATCATGTATCTTAACTCTTCATGCCGTTTCAGACATTCCGTTTTTAATTTGTCATAATTCAACCACTCCGCCACGCTTTCTGGCAATCGTTCGCCATTTCTCAGTATCCGAAATGTCACATTTCCAAATTGGCGGTAAAATTTTTCCTCTTCCGAAATGGTGTCCCCGTCTCCGTGTATTATGTTAAGATTTTTTTCGTCCAGCGCCATTTTCAGTTCTTTTCTTAGCGTCTTTAGAAAATTCCTCGCTTGTTTCCCTTGAGTTATATACTCGCAGTCTTGAATGTCGCCATTTTGTGCGTAAATGACTTGCACAAGATGGCGGCCGTCTGTCACCTGCCGGAGTCTGAGTCCTCGTCTGGAACAATGACATAAATCATTGAAATAAATGTTATGTTATCCAATATGTCCCCATCTTGGGGCACGCACGGCTCTTAAGATTGGCCAGTAAGATTGAGCCACATGCCACCACGCTGGCTCAGTACCAGTTTTTGGAAGGATTTTGGGCTAGTGAACAACTGGACTGTCAGAAATTAGCTGCCCTATTCGGGCCTCTGACACAATTTTACGACTACTATACCACCGAGTAGCAATAGTAGATGGTAACATAGAAATCAACCATCATCAATAATAATAGCATTGTCTGTCATATTTTTTACATGTTTCACGAGTAGGTATGTAATTATTTTTCAATGTGGCATCAAATTGATATACAAATTATGAAAGTAGGTATCCAAATTGATGTACTGTACACGCTACACGCATAGCTCAAGTAATTAAACTTTCACTTCCTATAAAAAACCTTAAAATAATTTATAACAAAATAACCGTACTTGAATCACGCCCAAAGCATGTTGAAGCGAATTGCATATTCTTAAAAAAAACATAAACAATTTGATCGTCTTTATACAAAGTTATTTAATGGCGTCGTTTGGCAGTTGCCACCCGCAAAGAACAAGGTCCCTTATTAGTTTCAGACCCATAATTTCATACACAATCATCGCAAAGGAGACGATAAGTATTAAAATACTGTGCGTTCGATATAACTACACAACTAACGTCATTCCAAGGTAATTTGTAATATTTCTCAAGCAAATGACAAATAAAAGAAAGCATTTGATTAATAAAAGAGAATGAATGCAATGTCGCTAATAAGATTAACCCCAATAGCTTTTTTCAAATCCACAGCTGAGTATCAACCGCCCGTAACCACATTAAAACATAAATAACATACTAAATAATAATTATACATGAATATGACACAGCGTTTCGCCTTTTCCCATACGGGGTGGCAGAGGTCTAATCATCATTTTGGTCATTAAATTTGTCAATACCCTTTTTTCTTCTGAAAACAGTATATTTTCTGTAGGACACTACATTTTTAGGGTTCCGTACCCGAAGGGTGCCAAACGGAACCCTATTACTGAGACTTCGCTGTCCGTCTGTCCGTCCGTCTGTCACCAGGCTGTATCTCATGAACCGTGGTAGCTAGACAGTTGAAATTTTCACAGATGATGTATTTCTGTTGCCGCTATAACAACAAATACTAAAAATCAAAATAAATTTAATATTAAGGGGGGCTCCCATACAACAAACGTGATTTTTTTGCTCATTTTTGCTCGATTTTCATAATGGTAGCAGGTAGACGCTTAAAATGTTCACAATATATTGAGTATATTATTTACTAGAAAATAAATAATTAAATTAAAATTAAATTAATATTTAGGGGGGCTCCCATACATTTTTTTTTTGCGGTTTTTTATAGATAATGGCACGGAACCCTTCGTGCGCGAGTCCGACTCGCACTTGGCCGGTTATTTATTTTTATAAACCAAAATATAATCATGTTCATTTGCAAGAACCACATAAAACCACGTAGGTTTGAGCGTGGTCCGGAATTACGCATTATATTATAAAGCACAAGGAAGTACGAACACATTTCAAAGGCAGGCTTATCTCTACTAAGAGAGTTATTCGTCACAAATCGGCATTAAACCAAGACGCCACGACCCCAGTGCATCCCCCACACATTGTTCCCCACACTAGGGTCGCTCATCATGCCTCATTTAACCAATTCGCTTTGTGTATGGAGATATCAGTTTTAACTTCGACATGTCTGTTTACAGGTACTGGTGGGTAGAAAAGTAATTGATAACCATTAATAGGTTACATGGTTATGTCATTTAGAAACTGAAAATACTGATTCAAGACGAAACGAAGAACCATAATACACAGGTAGCAAATAAAGTTTCTTATGTTAGTTCCCATCATTATGAACAACTTTCCCCAATAGTCGCAATAATTTTTTTTTTTTTGGGTCTCCCATAGTAGATAACTTGTAATCAGGGACCCGATGCTGCTCTGAGAAACGCACTTATATTGGATCGCTATCGCATCGTAAACACCCAAAATGGCGTCATTTGGTATGCTCCTAAAGAATCGCAAATAGATCGTAAATAGATTGCAAGCAAATCGTATACGCTTTCAGGCCCCCAGCTGTCAGCGGGGTGAATGGAAGATTATTTTTTAATTTTCGGCCATATTATGTTTCCTGCCTTCATTATGAATGTTGTTTCATAATGATAGGCACTATCATTCCCCAAAATATGGTCAGCTAATGAAATGTCACACTCTATAATTCGTTCTCTGCGTATGTTTGTAGTGCAACCAAAAGCAACAAAATTGCTAATCACTTCTCAACCCGACAGTACTGCACCCAGCAGTCATTCAAAACATTTGGGGTGGCCACAAATTGGTCCCCAAGAGACCGGACAAAGTGCAACAAACACCATACAAGCTCATACAAATCCATACAACTCCATACAAGTGCGGTGAAGCGTGCGGGCCGCAAATGGCTTATTTTAAGTAGGGATCACTTTTGGTCGGATTAAGCAGTGTAATTGAATTAGATAAAGACAAGGTAGCCCGGGTCTCTCAAGGGACGGAAAAACAGTCAGTTAACTTTTTTTTGACACTTTTTGTACGTATGAAATGTCAAAAGCCCCAGGTTATAGAACTCGTATATATTTATTGCACACTAGCTGACCCGGCAGACTTCGTACTGCCTCAATTTAATATGAACTTTATTGAATAGCAATAAAGTTCAAATTGACTCTAGAAAACGAATGACTCTAGAAAACGTTTGTATGGGAAATAGAAAAGGGCTGTTTTTAGGGTTTTTCCGGAAACTATTCGATTTTTTCTCGCCTTTTAAACCTTCCCTAGACCTCCACGAACATTTCAAGACTAAGATAAGATAAATCCGTTCAGCCGTTCTCGAGTTTTAGTGAGACTAACGAACAGCAATTCATTTTTATATATATAGATATCAGAAAAAAAAACACAAACAATACAGAAAAGGCATGAACAAAGGCAAGCTTATCTCTAAAAAGAGATTTCTTCCAGAAAACCCCTCAGAGAGAATTTTACCAACCTTTTACTCGAGAGTATCTTCTATGTTACATATTCGGTTGGACAATGGACATAACGACTCGACATAAACATAATAAAAATTGTTACAAAAAAACTGTGCAAACAATTTGATTGATGATCGCGATCATGAATATCAATGATCGGGTTCCGTGGTCAAATACTTATGAGTCTTATGACCAATCAAAATGACATTTGCGACCATTAACGGTCACGATGAAACAACATTTACATACGAACATACATTGCTTCTGGCCCCACCCTAGGATACCCGTGTCGTGGGAACTAAAAACAGCGACATCACAAACATGTAAACATCCTTTTTTTTCCTCCCCAGCCGGATTCGAACGCTTCGAAAGACAGCCTCGACCGCAACGCCGCAGAAGTCGCGAAATTCTATGGCGATGGGGTTGCCCTCTTATTGTTGGGTAAACGTTGGCATGGGACTAGTATGGATCTGCCAACTCATATGGGAATGCCCTGACGCTTTGTTTGTGTTTATTTGTTTAAGGGCGAGCCCTAGGCAATCAGAACTTAGAATTTTATCCTTATCTTATTTTTAGAGGAAATTAGATAAAAAATAAAAAAGGTTACAGCCAAGCTAAGCAAGTCTAACTGAGGAACATACTGTGCCATTTTTGTAATGATTAGATAAATAACAAGAACACAAATTCAGATGCGAAGTTGTAAAATAAAACATTGTGACAGACAGATTTCCTTGCAACTTCAGGAGACTTTCATAATGAGCAAAATTAATAAAATATCGTTTATGGGAAAGCGAAGTCACGCTGACACTCGTGATAAACAAGCCAGTGAAAAACGTACAGCAAACTCGTCATTCCGAGCGATTTGTGTTTTGCTAAAGTCTGTTTTTGCCTAGGGCGCCGTCTTAAGCAATTTGTTGTTGTTGATTCGAAATATTTTCTTCAAATCAATCAAATCAAGTGATTTAAACAAATCTGTAGCTATTCAGATGTAAGGATACAGGGTGTAACAGATAGGTGTCATAGTCATATTTAAGGGGGTTATTAGGGGCATCATTCTGAAAAACTTTCACTATGAACTATGAAACTGATTTGAGCTAAGCTATTTTTCACTTCGTCCGGCACAAAACGTAAAAAAAAAACAACTTCAATACCTTTATCTCAATCCTCCCCGCTCGGATGCTAATATAATGTCGTCTATAAAAATCGAGCTAATAATTAATACTTAAGCATAATAAAAGCGCTGCGTCCAATAACAACCGAGTGTGCCAAAATTCTCGGTCAATGTTGGGTCATTGCCACGCCGGTGTTATGTCACGATGACGCCGCGTGACGCCATGTCGGTCACGCGGTGGTCAGATAAAGTGCCTGATTCGTGAAACGACACCATCAATGGTCCTGGCGAATGTTTAGCGGTAGTATACAAAAATATTAATATTATATTGACGTTGACTAATCAATCTGTATGATATTATGGTCGATAAAAAAAATGACTTTGACTTTGAAGAGCTGGTCTGGAGGGGATTTAAGTATTGAAAAAAGGTCAAGTGCGATTAGGACTCGCGCACCAAGGGTTCCGTTCCGATGATACTTGGAGGTTACACGTGTAATTTGGTTTCCACATAAAAAACTACAGTATTAATCATCCATGTAAACTAAATTGAATATTTTTGTGGAAAGACACATTTTTGCAGTTTCAAATTTTCTCTTTACTTATGCTATAAGACCTTGCTTTATACCAAATTTCATGATCGTAGGCCTACGGGAAGTAATACCCTATAGGTTTTGGGTCCATTGCGAATACTATGAAAATCCAACAATTTTCAAAAAAAAAACAAAATCAAATAGTTTTTTTACAGCATAAACAGTCGTAGTGTTACATAGCGTTGACCTAAAGTCTTTACAAAATAAAAGGCCCGTTTTGACAGTTCACGCCCATGAAGTTTTAACCCCTAACGCGTAGGTAGTTATTATACATAACCACAGGGTGCTCATCCCATACGAATTAGAATTAGTAACCCTTCATAAAAAAGAGATAGCGTGAGGAGTAAGATTTGTACTTTAAACATCGTGGTTTCAGTTAACATACTTCTAGGTGGCGCTAATCTTAGAATAAATCCTATATATCTTAGCGCCATCTCGTGGTATTTGCAATTTTTCGATGGCGCTGCACCAAGTGATAATGGCTTCGAACTAAAGAAGCTTCCGTAACATCTCAGTTTACGCCGGTGTCATATTTTCAACCGACTTCAAAAAAGGAGGAGGTTCTCAATTCGACCCGTATGTTTTTTTTCTATGTTTGTTACGCGATAACTCCGCCAATTATGAACCGATTTGAACAAATCTTTTTTCGGCGTATAGGTAATACCTCAAGGGTGGTCCCATTGACACCAGGTCAGGATTTGATGATGGGATCCTGGAGAAATTGAGGGAACTCTTCAAATATTATAGGCAGACCTATAGTGATTTTTGTGTTTTTCATAATAACTCGTGCAAATGCACATGGTAAGCATAATATTGTGATGCGGAACTGCTGATGAAGACCACATATGGCCACCAGATCTGCTCAATACTAGGTACAAATACAATGCGTGGCTGACGGGCAGGCAACGCATAGCCTAAACCGGTGGACCTAGAGCCATGAAACTTTGTACAGAGGTTCCTTAGTAGCGTGGCGTAGCACTGAGATGGGATTTGACAAAATTAATTCCCCAAGGGTGGGGGGATAAGGGGTTACAGTTTGTATTAAACTCAATCTAATCAAATAGGGTTTGTGGAAGTCGGTTTTTTCTAAAGTTTACTTTTTGTTTCAATTATATTCTAGGTGATCTATCTGTATTGGTATAATATTATAGTATCTGTACTGCTAGTCAAAAGTATAAACTGTAAATCAAAAACATATTAAGTGGTCATCAATGTCAAGTTTTTTTTGTATGTAAATTCTGACTAGTATATGTTACCCCCTGAGTCGAGCCATTTTGTCATTCTCCTGGCCGAAAAGGGAAAAATATTGACATTAAAATTAGTTTGACAGCGGGTACCAACGTCAAAAATTAGACATTCATTGACATCTTGGTACCCACTGTCAAACTAATTTTAGTCATTTTCTTTTTAAATTTTAATGTCAATATTGTTCCAAGGACTCTTTTGTCCTTACGCTATAATGGGTGGTCGTCCCGACTGAGTTTGTTCCAAAAGAAAACTCTTCTTTTTCCATACGGAGTGGCATAGGCACAAATTAAGAAAATCATACTCAATAAATTACCAAACCAATATTTAAAAAAAATACAGTCAAGTGTGAGTCGAACTCCCGAAGGGTTTCGTCCGTACAGTGCCTGCAAGAAAAGTAAGGACAAAAGAATAATAAAAATAATTTCCATTGTCTACCGGATTACGGTTCATGAGATACACAGCCCGCTGAATGAAGGACAGACAGACTGACAGACAGACGGACATGGGATCCTGTTTGGCACCTTTCGGGTAAGGATCCCTAAAACAGGGTTTTCTGGTCACACAGTGATTCACACTACAAAAAATTACTATGACATCATCGTCCTAATACCAGGGTAACCAGCCATGTCGTCAGCTGATGTTCTACAATTATGATAAAGAATTTTGTTATATCTGTCTCCTTATCAATATTTATACAATTATTTAAATCATACGCATTATTATTCAGACTTTAAGCGATAAGGTCTGCATAAATTAAATTTTAATTTAATGGTGCTAGAAGAAATTCCCAATTTCCTTCAATTCAATGGTCACCGCAGAGTTTTGGCCAGTTCAATGATCTTTGGCCATTTTTTTGCTGCCTTTTTAAGTAAGCACGTTTTTATTAGTAACGAGAGTGTTTATCTTGTGCATATGAAACAGAGTAACAGAGCGTGTGCCATAGGCAGATACACCGCGCAAAAAGCACAAACAGGCAGGCGCTTCAAACTTATAAAAAAATCCTTCTGTTTCCAATTGGGTAAAAAACTGTCAATTTCTCACGCTAGGTGGCGCATTTGCAATTGTACCTTAGTATGACACGGGAACTGTCAAATTGTATATAGTTTTTTTGTAAACAAAGTTTTGAAACATTACAACCTCAATGCAGTGCTTTCAAATATAAAAGTAGGGAAATCAATTATTACTATTTCATACCGCTAGCGAAACATAAAGTCGAATTCTTTGCATATTTATCTTTCTACCAAAAGAGCTTTTTTCCAGCTACTGCCGCATTTCTCCTTCGAATCTCAGTTTGAAGCTCACGCACGGTCATCAGAAAATAAATTACATAAATTGTAATGGCATTAAAAAGCACAAAAAATGGAAACCCTTTACTTCACACTAACGTAAACAAGGTACAGTTACCGAAGCGCCATCTGGGTGTTAGCTTTCAGTTTTCCTGTTAATTAAATGGGCAACGAAGCTGACAAAAATGTTCCACATGCAGTCCAGCGATCTTTTGGCATGTAACTAGGGGGCGCTAGCTCTACGCAACTTAATGCATGAAACGAACCTCTTATCAACACAGACCTTTCATTCCTCATTGGTCATCAAGCGTAAGTTCCGTCTGTCACCGTGCGCCAAAAGATTGTCGGAAATTGCTGCTCTGAGAATTTCACTTATATTTCATTAGTATTCCATTGCAAAAACCCAAAATGGCGTCATTTGGTATTCTCCTAAATTATTATCCTCCTTATCCTCCTTGATTGCGTGTTTGCAATGGAATAGTAATGAAATAGTAATGAAATATAAGTGAAATTCTCAGAGCAGCATTAGGGCCCAGAACTACTGTACGAAGAGTTTCATTGACCTGAGTGAGACTGCACCTGACTCAAAAAAGAAAAAGAAAGTTAACCATAGATAGTGGTGCGTTCAGAAATTGAAATAAAATAAATTAATGATGCATCGATCGGATGCTGCGTTTGATAAATGATTTTACTAATAAATCTTGTTCCTATCTGCCTAATGATTGGGAGGCAAACAATACACTATGTTTCTCGGGAAATAATAGCTAATGTTCTATGATATTGGGTACGCCATGTTGTGATGTACTTTTAATCATTAAGACGAATGTAAGTTATTGTAAGTGAATGGTTTTTATTTAGGGTTGTGTAACGGGACCCTATTTCCTGTCTCCACTTTCCGTCGGTTCGTCCGGGAGCAAGAAACAGGGCATCGAAGTCGATTTTTCAAAATTTTATGGAAAGAGATAGATGTAGGTACGTAGGTCTGTCTGTAGCTCCAGGACCTAAACAGGTGCCCTACTTTTCCGTATACTTATGTTTTAGTGCGAAAAAGTAGGGCAATACTGTTACTGGTCCTGCTGTAAGAGTTGGTATTATGCTTCCTATCTAGACTTAATGTCATTTTTTGCATAGTTACATACTATGAAAACTATAAAAGCCTATCACCCGTTTGCACTAAACATAAGTACCTAAAGTTAGTCTTGTCCTAGCTAGCTATACGTCTAAGAACAGGCTAACCTTATTCTCTTTATTAATCTGTGCATAGAGTAAAATGTATATTACGTCCATTTGCAATGGTTACGTCTATCCATGGTTTTCACGAGGTTTTCACATTACTAGAGATAGATTTGACAGTTGCGCTATGGAACTTATGCCAAATTTGACCCTATCTATCTGCGGATTGAGGATAGATAGGTTATTGCAAACGGCCGATAGGGATGGCTTATGGTTAGTGCATTTTTTATTGCTGGGCAGCATAAACAAATTAGGAAATAACTTAGGCGATTCATATTTTTAGTACAAACGGGTGTACGTGTTTGTATTCAAACGTTGAGCACTAGAATATCGCCAGACGGCCGTCCGCTAGTCAAACTGCAAACAAGATTAGCGCGCCATCCATTTGCGGTGGCCATTTTGAAGACAAACGTCAAAGTTCTAAAATGGATTCCCGTTCCCGCGGGATTTAAACCGCGGCTGGTCGTGATTTTGATACTGTTGTTGAATCTCCAGTTAGTGATCTCGTAGCAAAAATATAAATAATGAAACTGATTTGATCACATCTTAATTGTTCACTTCTCCATACAAAATAGTCAGCTGACTGATAAAAATTAAGTTAAGTACTCCAATCGACCAATTTCCTAATTAAAATAGGTACATCCCATAAAATATGATACGCCACATCCTGTATACAGTATACAGGATGCTGAAAAGTGAGGAGGAGAGTTTTTTTATCTTCCAAGTAGGTAAGTATGTATACTTTAAAGGAAATACCCCAGGAAATACTGTACTGATTCTTTTCTGTTACATCCTGTATTGTAGTACCTACCCTGCAAATACCAAGTAATCTGTTTTTAAAGTTGCAAAAACAGGTATCTCCCATCCTTATAGCAAAGCCCTATAGTTAAAAACCATGATTTTCAGTCCGCGGCAAGATTCTATGGCTCTAAGCGAAGGTAAGAGGTAACCTCTCATTCTCGCACAGTGTTGAGAGTGAGAGATGTCATAATGTCTTTATTTCTGTAGTTATTTATCAAATAAGTACCTACAACAATACATAGAACACTTCAGTCAGAATGAGCTTAAAAGAGTGGTTATCCCCCACCAGAGACTAATCTAATTGACTGCGCCTGCGGCGGGGGAAGGCGGCTCGCCAAACATTTGTTGTATTCAACAAACGTTCGCATACGCAACCTATGTACGATGACGGGCCGCCGGACAGTTTCGTAGCGGCTGACCAATCACAGCTCTCTTACCTCGTCCCCCGCCGCCCGTAAATTGGTGAGTTGTGTTTCAAAGGAAAGTGTATCTTTGCGCTCTCCACTGGATAAGTGCTCCCTGCTCTTGTGACAGAGTGGTCGTGCGTGGTCGTCATTTCGGTCGGATGACCCAACCCCCACCCTCAGAGCTTATCAAACTTGACGCACCGGAGGAGGAGGTAGAGCTCGTCTAAGCTGCAATGACGCGCCCCACTCCTTGGTTTCGTATATACTTGTCATACAAAACCAAGGAGTGGGGCGCGTCATTTCAGCTTAGACGAGCTCTACCAAATTAAATAGCCGTTTTCTTGACTAATAATTAGGGCGTGTGCGCACCAACCGCACTGCGCAGAAATTGCTAACAATTTCCGGAGACGTGTGCACATGACTTTGTATTAAATTAAACCGTGTTTGTAGAATGTAAACTGGATTAAATATTAACTACATTATTAGTATAACTGGTTCAGTGAGAGTACGGGTCTTTTTGCATATTCGACCCACCACTGCACCACCGGGGTGGGTCGATAGCGGGGGTGTCAAGTACTAACTCTATGAAGAATCTCACACCAAGCAGGTGACGCGGTTTATTCGTTCAAAATTGGTCCCGCGCTCTTGTGTCAGTGTCAGTGTGTCGGCCATTTGACCACACATCTGGGGAGGCAGTCGCTCACGTCCGAAGGAATTACTTAGAACCCACAGCTCTTCACATCCTCCCTGGGTAGTGCTAACGAGCGACAAATCATCATCATCATCATAATCATCAAATCATCTCAAGACATTAAAATTTCCAGGTTCTCAAATGAGAACCTGACCACTTGACACTGGCAAAATTAACCTCAAAAGAGGTTAGGACGCCATTAATAAAAAGAAGAAGAAGAACATTTGACATCAACCAACCTGCCATGTCGCCATGCCATATGCCACCGCCTCCGAAACCGCCGCCAGGGACGCGCTATCTTCATTCAAATTCATTACGTCCTGCGACTCTAAGAATAATTCCCAAACAAAATTCAAACATTTCATGAAGACTGACATCACTGACACACATTTTCCCGCCCGCACGCAAAGTGCAAACCGAATGTCAATCTTTTCAAATTAAGAACACAACACATTCGATTCGTCCCAAGTGACGTTTCCTGCGCGCGTTTTTGTTCGACTTTCTTTTTAATTACCGAAGATTCGGTAATAAAGGTGGCCACATGCATGTACCCATACAAAATTTTATCGCGTGGGAGAATGAAATGTTTAGTAGAATAAATAGACTTGCGAAATCTTAATATTTTTGTTAGTTGTCATGGCATCAAGCTATCTTAATTTATCATTTTGGGATTGAAGGTTGTGTAGGTGTTAAAAAGTCGTGTACGGTTGATTGCTTTCTTCGTGAATCGATTCATTAGAGCTCGAATAAATTGACACGTACCGCTAATGGAATGGGTCCGTTTCGATTCTTTTTTTTTACCGTTGGATGCGTGTTCGTTTTAATTTTTTCGATTGACTCGTTCAGATAAGACTCTGATCTTCGTGTTGAAATCCTAATGCTTAGTAATTTCATAAAATAAAAGTTGATAGCGCATAGAGGTTGTATACCGGCGGGGGGGCGGGGCGCGGCGTAATCGTCAGTTACCTACCTACTTATAGTAGTTTTTATATTTATTTTATTTTATTTTTATTTATTTATTTATTCAGGTAATCAACAGCGTTACAAAACAGATGTATCCTTAAAAATTAACACCAATTACATAGCCAATAATAGATTACCCCAAAAGATCCATTTGTTATTAACATGTGTTTTAGTACATAAGGCAAAAAGAAGAAACGGACTAGTAGAAGCACAGCTGCTGTATTTTTTTTTCTTTTTTTTTTTTCTTTATGTATGTTCATTCTATTACAACTGAAGCATTCTATGAAGCAAAAAAAACTAACTACATTGCTTTACCCGCTTTACATTCCTACTTAGTTTTACGTGAAATAGCCATACCTACTTTCCCGTGAATTACTTTACATAAGTACCATACCATACGTTTTACCACAGACATCGTTTTACTGTACAGCCAGAAAATTACACTTTTCTGTTACCTAGGTACTTCCGCTATAAATTCACCGTGTATTTTCCTTGTCACTTGTTAAAACTAGGCAGTCATCCCTAGTCATTCTGTTTATGACTGTTTTCTTCACAGTCGTTGGCTGCCATCTCTTTGCAAATGCGGTACTGCTACGGTCATCTTGCAGTTAGTGTACTCGAGCTAAGCAGGATTGGCAAGGATACAATAATGTTTACTATGGGTTTATGCATTATGCCTAAAATAAACTAATTGAACTGAATTGAATTGAATGAGAGGTAAATATAATATACCGGTGTAAGATTCAGTTTTATGCCTAAACGTCGAGATCCTTACCATTAAATAAAGGACGGACAGCACGAAGTCGAAGTGATCATTGAGAGTAGGACACAGTAACCTGTAGGACCCGGCTACTATGCTAATTAGTGTTGCCGCTCGATAGGCCAATATCGATCTATCGATAACCTATCGATAGTTGAAGAGAACACTATAATATCGATAGTCTATCGATACTATCGATAGTATCTATGTCTCTTCTACTGCAATACTATCGGTAAACAGCAATACTATCGATAGTTTCGATCGCGGCCAACCAATGAACTTTCGATAGTATCGATACTATCGATAGTATTGCTCTTCAATATTGAATAGACTATCGATAGTATTGATACTATCGATAGAGTAGATGATTTTAGAGTTCAACAATCGATTGCGAAACTATCGATTTTTCGGCAACACTAAATGCTAATCATGCTATGGCTACTCGTACTCGTAAACCTATGTCAGATCAGAGGCCCTAATAGGGTAGCTGTGATAACTCCTGACTGTCGGCACAGAAGTAATAATAGTACTCCGTACAGAACGGCCACTCCCTTCCCCGCGCTGATTCAGATACCGCACCCCATACCCCTGGCGTCTAAGGACTGGTTAAAGGATCAATAGACAGGGCTGAACGCCGGACGAGTGACGACGCGTATACTTTAATATCGCTGCATTTGCCGCGCCACCAGCCCTAGCAAAGTTTACGCTCACATTTGCACGTATACAAACATCATTTGGTTATGTAGTAGTAATAGGTGATTATTTTACGAGCGTTCTATGGAGTGTCCGAGGTGTGCTGTCGGGTAAAGTCGGGTTGAGCACTAGCCCGACGCCCCTTCATCATTCCGCACTGAGTCAGCATGGTGGAATATTACTCAATCTTTCTCCGCCCGTGCCTCTCGGTGGGGATATTAATAGGCTACATTTCTATTTTTACTTTTTTTTAGGGTTCCGATCCTTAAAAGAAAAAGAGGAACCATTAATCACTTTGTTGTCCGTCCGTCCGTCCGTCTTTCTGCAAAAATATGTAATTTGGTTTACATGAATAACATCATAATACTTTTAAGTATTTTTTTATGTAGAAACCTAATTTAATTACACCAGTTACGAGGTAACAATCGCCAAGTTTGATCTGAAATTCGGAACCCTTCCGCAAGTCCTACTCGCACTTGACCGTTTATTTTCTATACCACAGATTTTTAACAACACGCAGAAATACTGCAGAGCTGCACTGTACCTGAGGTCTTTGTCTTTGCCGTCAAAACGCGCGCTCGCGCTCGAGTGTCAAACATTTTGTTTTTTTTTCCCGAATCGCTGGGCATAGACAATGAGCTGTAGCAAGAGGGAGGCAGATAAGGGTAAGATCAGAAACAAAATACCGAATATCAAAACTTTTAAAATAATAATTGAAACATAAAGTAAACTTTAGAAAAAACCGACTTCCACAAACCCTATTTGATTAGATTGAGTTTAATACAAACTGTAACCCCTTATCCCCCCCCCCCCTATTGGGGAATTAATTTTGTCAAATCCCATATCAGTGCTACACCACGCTACTAAGGAACCCCTGTACAAAGTTTCATGGCTCTAGGTCCACCGGTTTAGGCTATGCGTTGCCTGCCCGTCAGCCATGCATTGTATTTGTACCTAGTATTGAGCAGTTCTGGTGGCCATATGTGGTCTTCATCAGCAGTTCCGCATCACAATATTATGCTTACCATTTGCACGAGTTATAATGAAAAATACAAAAATAACTATAGGTCTGCCTATAATATTTGAAGAGTTCCCTCGATTTCTCCAGGATCCCATCATCAGATCCTGACCTGGTGTCAATGGGACCAATGGGAAGGTAAACCCTTTCAAACAAAAAAATAATTTTCCAAATCGGTCCATCCGTTTAGGCGCTATTTATTTATTTATTTTATTTATTAGATTTTAGGGAAGCCATCGACTAACAACAACTGATTACAAGGCAACTTATAAAACAGAAAGTCACTTATAGGCTACCACTTATAGCTACTTAGTATTATATGCAAAACACGTAAAACAAAAGTTTGCTGCCAGGGTGGGTGACAAACCTATCTAAGAAAAATATAATGATAAAATAAAGGATAAAGGAAATTCGCCTGCTCACTACTTACTCGCCTCCAAAGAAGTTCAGTGTTATTCGTCGCCTAATCGTTGCAATACTATCATGATTTATGTCAAAGTCAGTGCTATCGGGGCACATACATAAAAAAAACAAACATCCGGACGAATTGTAAACCTCCTCCTTTGGGAAGTCGGTTAAAGATAATAAGGAGGTAAAAGTAAATAAAGCGGATACGGTAAGTTGATGGAGAGGTGTCGGGCTGGTGGCCATCATCATACATCATAACACACATACATAGCGTCACGCCTCTTCCCGTACGGGGCGGCAGGCAGAGGCACCACTGTGCCCACTTTCAGCCAGAGTGATTCAATACTCCATTCTGCGTGACAGGGGGCTAGCCCACCGCCGCAGCTACGGAGTAATGAAGGTTTCCTTACGATGTTTTCCATCATCCTTATCTCATTGGTACATGGCCAGCACCGGGATTCGATACTGCACCTCCAAGGCTAGCGGCCCGTCAATAATAGATTTTAGGGAATAATAATAAGCTTTTTCCAGAGACTAATATCCAATTGACTGCGCCTGCGGGGGAATGCGGCTCGCCGAACGTTTGTTGTATTCAACAAACGTTCGCATACGCAACCTATGTACAATGATGGGCCGCCAGACAGTTTCGCAGCGGCTGACCATTCATAGCTCTCTTACCTCGTCCCCCGCCGCCCGTAAATTGGCGAGTTGTGTTTCAAAGGAAAATGTATCTATGCGCTCTCCACTGGATAAGTGCTCCCTGGCTTTTTCGGACTGAAAGTTAACGAAAATGCAAGTCTAAGTCTTAATTGAAGAATCGTAATCTGAGGATAGAAAACTCGGCCGGCAAGTGCGAATATATAAATAGCTCGCCATAATTTAGAAGCTTTGCAGTTGGCCTGGCATTGATACCTACTGGCCGGCCGACTACTGCAACAGTAATAAACCGCGGAAACGGCGGGTTTACTGCCAAATAACATGCGCACGCGCACATATAGACGACAACACATATTATGCTATAGTCTTCTTTTCAGGGTACCGTACCGGAAGGGTGCCAAACGGGACCCTATTACTAAGCCCACGCTGTCCGTGTCTGTCTGTCTGTCCGTCAGCGGGTCTTAGAGCACGAACCGTAACAGCTAGAAAGTTTTCACAGAATGTGTATATCTGTTGCCTCAACAATAACAAATGGGTAACGGGAGATATTATAAATTAAAGGGGGTTCCCATACAAGAGACATTTTTAATTTTTTCACTTCTCATGCTCGTAAAGTTCGTCTTTATGTTGGGTATTAGGCTGCATAAAGTCACATTTTATGCACTCGTGCATAAAGTAAAATGTTTGTCTAAATCTCTGACTCTGTCAAAGGTTGTCAGGTAAACAGCCACACACCTTGCCACGCATAAAAAAAATACTGGCGGGAATTCCTTATTTTTAAAAGCTTTTATTTAACTTGCACTGTATGTATGTTTGTTTGTTTGTTTGTTTGTTTGTTTGTTTGTTTGTTTGTGGGTATCACGGTTCGCGTCAAAAATGTCGGCTTGAATTTGACCCACTTCCCGTTATCCGATTGAGCTGAAATTTCGCATACGTGTATAAGTCGGATGACAATGCAATATATTTCTGACTTAAAGCTGATCTGATGATGGAGACGGAAGACGGTCATGGGAACTCTGTCATAAAACATCGCAAGCCCGTCGAATTTGGGCTCGTTCGATTCGTCTTGACGAATACTTTGGTCCTAGAATATTTTTTATGACATGGAGCTGATCTGATGCTGGAGCCGGAAGGTGGCCAGGGGAACTCTATAATAAAACGACGCAACCCTATCATGTTTGGACTCGTTCGATTTGTCTTGACGAATACTTTGATCCTAAAATATTTTTTATGACATGGAGCTGATCTGATGCTGGAGCCGGAAGGTGGCCATGGGAACTCTGTTACCAAACGACGCAATTCTATCGTGTTTGGTCTCATTTGATTCGTCTTGACAAGCACTCGAATTCTAGATTAGATGTTTTGTCCTGAAATGATGAAGACTAAAAAGTTAAAAATAAATTAAAAGTAAAAAAACATTTTTAAACAAAGCTTTTATTTAATGCCCTAAAAAGAAGAAAATAAAATTTCAATTCAATCAAATGCGTCATTTTATTACATTACACAATGTATACGATATAAAAGCTTGTTGCGGGATTTATCTCCAAGTCTGTGCAAATAGGTGCCTACCCACCTAATTAAGTCTACACAAGTAAATCTCGCAACAAGCTTTTATATCGTATACATTGTGTAATGTAATAAAATGACGCATTTGATTGAATTGAAATTTTATTTTCTTCTTTTTAGGGCATTAAATAAAAGCTTTGTTTAAAAATGTTTTTTTACTTTTAATTTATTTCTTTGCGTTGCATTTTGTTTGCAACTGTTTTTGCAATATTGCTGTTTAATTTCCTCACAATCGAAGTGAAAAGCAGAGTGTATAACTCGTACATAAAACCCATTTTACCCTCGACTTGACTATCCGCCCTCGCCTGCGGATCGGGTGGATATATAAGTCTCGGGTAAATGGTGCGTTTTATGCACTTTGTTGTCGCTATCTAGTAGGATCGGAACGTAGCCGCTATCACAGACAACACTATAGACGATAACGTTGATATTCAATATTTTAAGTGGCAACACTGGTCTTTTACCGTGAGCGCGAACCCGGCTAATACAGGCGCGTAACCTACGAGCCAATCAGAAGCGCGGAGGCCATGGTACTGTTGAATTGACAGAGGCGCCAGCCAATCCGAGTGTCGTTAAAATACGAACACGACCGAACTTTACCGAGAAGGCACGAGTGTCAATTCAACAGTGCCGGGCCATTTTTATTTTTCACTTCACTTTTTCCTGCTGAGCTTAGGTGGACGGTCGCTTCTGGTTTAACCGTAGATTCCGCTCATTTCTTTTTGGCGCGTTTTGTACATTTTGTATAGCAGTGTAGATAATTCTTTATTATAAGTAATCGTTAAAATAATTAAATAGAGGATAATTTGTATAATGAGTAATCGGATTAAGAGTTAGAATTAGGTTAAATCTCTGGAGTGTAAATGTTAATAGATATTGAGTTAATTCCGTAGTCCTTTGTTCTTTCTTATATCAGAAGTGTTGCTTTTCGTTAACCCCGTTCACAATGCCGCGAAGCCGCAAGCGAAAACATAAGTCGCGTAGACAGAGGGACACATCGAGTTCTAGTTCTAGTTCTAGCACGTCCACTTCGAGCTCTTCCTCATCCGGCTCGAACCGAAGCCGACGCAGGACACGAAGGAAGTCTAAGAGGAGTCGCCGATCTACAGGAACCGTGAGTCAGAACGTAATATTGGCTTCAGTTATTCCGGAATTTGATCCGTTGGTTGATAATGTGAATATGTGGGTAAATGTCGTTGAGGCGAATTCCCGTGCTTTTGGCTGGTCCGATCAAATGATGATATATCAGGCTTTACAGAAATTACGCAATACTGCTAAAGCATGGTATTATTCGTTGCAAAAAAATCATACTAGCTGGACCGCTTGGAAATGGCAGGATTGGCGGGACACTTTGCTTGAGACGTTTCAAATTAAGCGTAATATGCATTCAATGTTAAAAACTTTGATTGAAATGAAACCTAATGATGGTCAGTCATTGTATGAATTCTATTTTCAACAAAAGAATCAAATTGACAAATTAGGATTACAATTTTCGGAACAAGACATTATATCGATCATTGTAGGATCAATTGGAGATACGAACATCATAACTGCTGCCGAAACAGGGAATTTTCGACATTCAGACGATTTGGCATCGTTGTTACATGGTAGGATTTATACGGCGATTGACTCAAATAAAACGAACAAGAATAATTCTTCACTGCTAGGAAAACAGCATGCTCCTCGGACTTTCAACACTAACAGGCCTGTTTCGACATCGCTTCGGCCACAAATCAATTGTTATCGCTGTGGCGAAGCAGGTCATAGACGAGTTGATTGTAATATGAATGATACTGTAAGATGCAATAAATGTAACATTCTTGGACATGTGGAGGCCGCTTGCAGAAGCGGGCAAAGATCAAAGACCGGGAAGGATGCTGATGTGAAACGCGTTGTAGTTCAAGAGGACAAACAAAAGTTTTACAAGGATGTCACCTTGAACGGAACAAAGTGCAAAGCATTCATCGACATGGGAAGTGACTGTTCATTGATAACGTCCAACCTGGTTAAGGAATTAGGCTTGAAATCTTCTAAATTGATCAAACCGGTACATTTAGTTGGATTTACGGGTAGCACGACCGTGGAGGTAACAGAAGCCGTTGTTGTAAACTTTGGAGTTGATCAAGTTGAGTCAATAGTGACTTTCTATGTGATCGATAGTTTAGCCGGTTGTGAAATTTTAGTAGGCAGGAATTTCACTGAGGAAAGAAGTATTATGTATACACGCGTTGGAGATAAATTGACATTTAGCTCAGTTGAGTTTGTAGCAAATGTGCAGCAGGTATCTTATAATTCTGAATCGATGGAACATGTGTCATTATTGAATAATATTTTTGCGAAATACCCACAATGTGTTGCAAGTGACCTATCAAATTTAGGGAAAACTGATGGCGTTGAGTTAGAAATTGAAGTCGTTTCTAATACGCCTGTGTATCATAGACCTTATCGCATGTCTGAATCTGAAAAAACAATAACACGTAAGATGGTAGGCGAATTATTGGACAATGGAATTATACGCGATAGCAATTCATCGTATGCAAGTCCTGCTCTATTGGTAGACAAAGCGTCAGGTGAAAAACGATTATGTATAGATTATCGGGCTTTAAATAAAATAACTGTTAAGGAGAAATATCCTATGCCCATTGTAGATGACCTTATTGACCGACTGCGTGGATGTAAATGTTACACATCTTTAGATTTAAAATGCGGGTACTATCAAATACCTATAAAGGCTGATTCTATACACAAGACAGCGTTCATTACTAGTGATGGACATTATGAATTTCAGCGTATGCCCTTCGGGGTGTGTAACGGTCCAGCGGTATTTCAACGATTAATGAACACTGTCTTGGGGAATTTGCGTTTTGGACGTGTAATTTGTTATATGGACGATTTACTGATTGCTACTGATGGATTAGAAGAAAATATAGCTTGTTTGGAGAATGTCCTTCAGCTTTTTGAAAAGTATGGGTTGACCATAAATTTGAAGAAATGCTTTTTCTTTCAAGATCATATAACTTTTCTTGGGTATGACATATCGGAAGAAGGTATCCGTCCAAACTCAAAAAAATTAAAAGCTATCGAAGATTATCCGACACCAAAAACAGTGCACCAACTTAGACAATTTTTGGGGTTAATTAATTATTTTAGAAAATTTATTAAAAATTGCGCATTTACAAGCAGTCCTTTAACAAGCTTGTTAAAAAAGGATGCCGTTTGGCAATGGGGGCCTCCTCAAGACGAAGCGGTTACAAAACTTAAACAAGCATTGATTGAAAATGCAGTATTACAGGTGTTTGACCCAAACTTACCGGTAATATTGTATACAGATGCCAGCCGGGATGGGTTAGGTTGTATTCTTGTTCAGGTGACGGAAAATGGCGAAAAACCTGTTCATTTTTATAGTCGCCAGACTACTAAAGATGAGAAGCAATATCACTCTTTTGAGTTAGAGTTATTAGCGATAATCGTAGGATTGCAAAAATTCAGACATTACTTATTGGGATCAGTATTCAAAATTGTGACAGACTGTAGTGCTGTTAGATATACCTTGAGTAAGCAAGATATAGTTCCACGTATCGGGAGATGGGTCTTACAGACTCAAGAATTTACATTCGACATAGTTCATAGGGCTGGGTCCCAAATGCAACACGTGGACGCCCTTAGTAGGAATCCGGTCACAAATCAAGAGAACGAAGAAGTATCACAGAATAGAGTAATGGCAATAACGGAGGGTGACTGGTTATTGTCAGTACAATTGCAAGACCCAGAAATTTGTAGTATAAGAGAAATATTGGAGTCAGGAGATGCCGAACAAAATAAGCAAATTTATAATGATTACGAGTTGCTAGGTAATAAGGTGTATCGTCGAACAGAATACGGTAGACGTTGGATGGTCCCTAAACAATGCATTTGGCAAATAATCAGAGCAAATCACGATGAGGTAGGGCATTTTGCTGTAGATAAAACTGTTGAAAGAATAAAATCAAATTACTGGTTTCCTCGACTAAAGAAAACTGTCACTAAATATGTAAATAACTGCTTAAATTGTATATATTACAAGAACACACATGGGAAGAAGCCTGGAAAACTTTTTTCTATTCCAAAATATGCGAGACCATTTCACACTCTTCACCTAGACCACTTGGGACCCTTTGTAAAGACTACTAAGCAGAATTGTTATCTATTAGTAATTGTAGATTCATTTACAAAATTTGTTTTTATATCACCAGTCAGGAACACTAAGAGCAAAGTTGTTATTAACGAATTAGATAAGATATTTAAGGTGTTTGGGAATGCTAATCGTGTTGTCTGTGACGCGGGGTCAGCTTTTACATCAAAGTTATTCACTGATTATTGTAAGGAAAAGAATATAAGAGCTCATATAATTGCAACCGCTGTACCACGATCTAATGGTCAGGTAGAAAGATATAACCAAACTATTTTGGAGGCGCTTCGCGCTATGGGTGCCGACTCCGACAACAACAAGTGGGACCAACACATTCAAAATATTCAGCAGGGTATCAACAGCACAATTAATAAGACAACTTCTGCAATACCGAGCGAAGTATTTTTTGGGTATCGGTTAAGAATGGATTGTGATAAAGTTGTCGAGAGTGACCAGCAGGCTGTTGATGTTACGGCCTTGAGAAAGAATGTTGACGCCCAAATCAAGGTAAATGCTGAAAGACAAAAACTGGCCTTCGATTCCAAAAGGAAGGATGCACCCGCATACGGAGTTGGTGACTTGGTGGTGTTAAGGATTCCTAGTCAGTCCAATGATGGACAGAGCACAAAACTTTTGCCCTTGTTTAAAGGACCATTTCAGATTACTGAGGTACTCGGTCATGATAGATACAAAGTTGCTGACATGAGAGGATCTGAAAGGAGCTCGCGGCGCTATGACGGAATTGCCTGTGTAGAGAATATGAAGCCTTGGATCCGAATCAACAATAACGACTTGTAAGATAGCGCTTGCCTGCCCTGGGTCCGGATGTTGTCGAATAATGATGAGGTATGATCACTTGTTGTTATTATTTTGTTACAGGTTGAATTCGCAACTATGTATTTATGTTGTAACGGCGATGTGATATTGAGTTCAGACCTAATGCTGGAATATACTGTTACCATTAGCATATTTCTTGTTTACAGTGATATGTGACTTTTGTGAGGAGGTAGTCTAATACATTCCGCTTCGAACAAACAATGTGCTGAGTTTATAAAGTACAGTATGTAAAAGAAAACAATGTTGCTGAGGGCACATGGCGGGGCATGACAGGGTTGTTTGGCCGCAGGCATCAACTAGCCCAAACCATGAAGCTACGAGCGAGTTAGCCGATAAAGCAATAACGAGCTCAATGGTCTTACTTAAACATACTGTATATTATGAGTTCACGCAATGTTTGCGAAATTAATCAGCGTGTCATATCCAGTGTGCTTCGAGTAAAAAGCTCAGGACGATATGATGACACTGATTAACATAGCGGTATAGAAATATGATATCTCAACTAAAGCCTTTTACTTTTTGTTCTCAGCTCATGTACCAGACCACAACGACATCCGAGGACGAATGCGTGCGCAGGACGGCCGGATGTTGTCGCTATCTAGTAGGATCGGAACGTAGCCGCTATCACAGACAACACTATAGACGATAACGTTGATATTCAATATTTTAAGTGGCAACACTGGTCTTTTACCGTGAGCGCGAACCCGGCTAATACAGGCGCGTAACCTACGAGCCAATCAGAAGCGCGGAGGCCATGGTACTGTTGAATTGACAGAGGCGCCAGCCAATCCGAGTGTCGTTAAAATACGAACACGACCGAACTTTACCGAGAAGGCACGAGTGTCAATTCAACAGTGCCGGGCCATTTTTAAAAGCTTTTATTAAACTTGCACTGTATGTATGTTTGTTTGTTTGTTTGTTTGTGGGTATCACGGTTCGCGTCAAAAATGTCGGCTTGAATTTGACCCACTTCCCGTTATCCGATTGAGCTGAAATTTCGCATACGTGTATAAGTCGGATGACAATGCAATATTTTTCTGACTTGGAGCTGATCTGATGATGGAGACGGAAGGTGGCCATGGGAACTCTGTCATAAAACATCGCAAGCCCGTCGAATTTGGGCTCGTTCGATTCGTCTTGACGAATACTTTGGTCCTAGAATATTTTTTATGACATGGAGCTGATCTGATGCTGGAGCCGGAAGGTGGCCATGGGAACTCTGTCATAAAACATCGCAAGCCCGTCGAATTTGGGCTCGTTCGATTCGTCTTGACGAATACTTTGGTCCTAGAATATTTTTTATGACATGGAGCTGATCTGATGATGGAGACGGAAGGTGGCCATGGGAACTCTGTCATAAAACATCGCAAGCCCGTCGAATTTGGGCTCGTTCGATTCGTCTTAACGAATACTTTGGTCCTAGAATATTTTTTATGACATGGAGCTGATCTGATGCTGGAGCCGGAAGGTGGCCATGGGAACTCTGTCATAAAACATCGCAAGCCCGTCGAATTTGGGCTCGTTCGATTCGTCTTGACGAATACTTTGGTCCTAGAATATTTTTTATGACATGGAGCTGATCTGATGATGGAGACGGAAGGTGGCCATGGAAACTCTGTCATAAAACATCGCAAGCCCGTCGAATTTGGGCTCGTTCGATTCGTCTTGACGAATACTTTGGTCCTAGAATATTTTTTATGACATGGAGCTGATCTGATGCTGGAGCCGGAAGGTGGCCATGGGAACTCTGTCATAAAACATCGCAAGCCCGTCGAATTTGGGCTCGTTCGATTCGTCTTGACGAATACTTTGGTCCTAGAATATTTTTTATGACATGGAGCTGATCTGATGCTGGAGCCGGAAGGTGGCCATGGGAACTCTGTTACCAAACGACGCAATTGTATCGTGTTTGGTCTCATTTGATTCGTCTTGACAAGCACTCGAATTCTAGATTAGATGTTTTGTCCTGTAATGATAAAGACTAAAAAGTTAAAAATAAATTAAAAGTAAAAAAACATTTTTAAACAAAGCTTTTATTTAATGCCCTAAAAAGAAGAAAATAAAATTTCAATTCAATCAAATGCGTCATTTTATTACATTACACAATTTATACGATATAAAAGCTTGTTGCGGGATTTACTTGTGTAGACTTAATTAGGTGGGTAGGCACCTATTTGCACAGACTTGGAGATAAATCCCGCAACAAGCTTTTACATCGTATAAATTGTGTAATGTAATAAAATGACGCATTTGATTGAATTGAAATTTTATTTTCTTCTTTTTAGGGCATTAAATAAAAGCTTTGTTTAAAAATGTTTTTTTACTTTTAATTTATTATTTTTCACTTCACTTTTTCCTGCTGAGCTTAGGTGGACGGTCGCTTCTGGTTTAACCGTAGATTCCGCTCATTTCTTTTTGGCGCGTTTTGTACATTTTGTATAGCAGTGTAGATAATTCTTTATTATAAGTAATCGTTAAAATAATTAAATAGAGGATAATTTGTATAATGAGTAATCGGATTAAGAGTTAGAATTAGGTTAAATCTCTGGAGTGTAAATGTTAATAGATATTGAGTTAATTCCGTAGTCCTTTGTTCTTTCTTATAACTTGTAATACAATCTACTATTTTAGGTAACCCTACAAGTATTTACTTATTGATTCTCATTGTTCCATTCCAGGGCCTAACTCGACTACCGTCGCACTCGCGTCGAATTCGATTAACCTACTGTCTGTACCAGTATTGAAGTCTGATGTAGATTTACAATGACATCCTACATACAATGTTTGCTGCATCAGAGCCACCAACTTAGCTGTTCAGTTGATAGCGGTCGCTAGCACCCACGGTAGCGTAAGGACATAATTGAAACAAAAAGTAAACTTTAGAAAAAACCGACTTCCACAAACCCTATTTGATTAGATTGAGTTTAAACTGTAACCCCTCATCCCCCCCCCCCCCCCACTTGGGGACTAATTTTGTCAAATCCCATCTCAGTGCTACCCTTCGCTACATAAGGAACCCATGTACAAAGTTTCATGGCTCTAGGTCCACCGGTTTAGGCTATGCGTTGCCTGCCCGTCAGCCACGCATTGTATTTGTACCTAGTATTGAGCAGTTGTGGTGTTCATATGTGGACTTCATCAGCAGTTCCGCATCACAATATTATGCTTACCATGTGCATTTGCACGAGTTATTATGAAAAACACAAAAATCACTATAGGTCTGCCTATAATATTTGAAGAGTTTCCTCGATTTTTCCAAGATCCCATCATCAGATCCTGACCTGGTGTCAATGGGACCAATGGGAAGGTAAACCCTTTCAAATAAAAAAATAATTTTCCAAATCGGTCCATCTGTTCAGGCGCTATCGGGGAACATACATAAAAAAAAAAACAAACATCCGGACGAATTGTAAACCTCCTCCTTTGGGAAGTCGGTTGAAAAGAGTCCTTGGAACAATATTCAACTTCAACTTCAATTTTAGTTCATGGCAATCTGTCTTATGCCAGACAATTTATGCCAGTATTGACATTAAAATTATAAAAAAAGTACATTAAAATTATTTTGACAGTGGGTACCATGACGTTAATGAATGTCTAATTTTTGACGTTGGTACCCACTGTCAAACTAATTTTAATGTTTTTTTTTTATAATTTTGGAGAATGACAATGGCTCGAGTTAACCGGCTAGTGTCATAGTAGCCTTCATAATAGCGGACATAGTATACTATGTATTCTCTTTGATGGCGGATGACAAGTCCGTAGTACCAATTTTCCCACCTGCACAGCTAAGTTGGTGGCTCTGTACGTACTTTCATTGATCATGATCGCTCAATGAGCGGAATTAATTAAGAAAAGATGCTGCAAGGACTAGTTTTGAGGGCCGTACATAACACAATTAAAAATAATAATTTCAGAAAATAATAGTGCAACCAAAGAGGATTAATCAATTTCTTAGGGAGGATCAATCGATTTCTTGGCGGTTAATTTCGCCAATGTTTGTTTGTAGAATACAGTGTATTTGGATAGGATCTCTTTCGAGAATCTGGAAATGTTGTTGATTCGTTGCTCGTTAGCCATCACCACCCAGGAAGGACGTGAATGGCTGTAGGGTCTAAGTATTTCCTTTGGACATGAGCAACGGACTGCCCAGAACATCGTCTGACAGAGCACGCAAATTCGCAAGTCTCTGTCATTTCCGCTACTCTGATTCTCACTTACAACATAGGTACATGACGTGAGTCTTTTCTTGACTTGTAGCCCTTTGGATCACCGCCTGGAGTATTGTTACAGACAGAATAGTATAGATGTTCCTTGTGTGCTTCCCACGTGAGAGGTCCCGGGTTTGAGTCCGGCTGGAGAGGAAGACGAAAATCTCCAGGTCTTGGATGTATAAAATTTTTGTTGTCCCTTTTTTTATTCCTATGTGCAGTGGCCCTATAAGACAGGATATCCTAGTGTGGGACCAGGAACAATACAATGCGCCTGTATTGTACATGTGACGTTATGTTTGTAACGTTGAGGGTGGATAACTCCTAAATATATTTCAAAAGAATATGAAGTTTTCTTTGTACCACCACTATCAAAGTAACAATTTTTTCAAAAATAAATATTTTTTTCATTATTACTACCACACACACATGCACCCTTGCTCACGCAAACACACCCTCACACACACTTCACACCTCCCCCTCCCTCTGTAACTTCTAGATATATCACTTAAAACTTTTGTTAAAATAAAAACTTAAAAATGTAGGTATGTAGGGTATTTGCAAAATGTTAAAATGTAATAGTAGCATAATAAAAGCCCCTAATTGGCTGATAGCGGCACGATATTAGCTTATTTTTCAAGAAATTAGTTAATTGCTCTCTGTTAGCTAATGGTAGATTTAACCTTTATCAGGTGTCTCAAAAGCCGCTTATGGTATCTATCTTTGACCGTATCCACATCAAGTTATCCTTGTCACGCATCAAACATCAAAATTGTGAGTTGTGCGCAAGCATGCAAAAATGATAATTCTGCAGATCTGCATCCGTAGCATGCCTGCCTCCGCGGGGGGTCACGACGACGACACGACACGAGACGCGAGATAGTAAAGGACAGGGGGGGGCAATTCTGGCGAAATTCCGACTGTATAATGTGGCCGGCCTTATATTTACTTATTTATTTATTTAATTAGGCACATCAACAGCACATATACACAAAATTATACAATAGAAATATGGAAGTATAGTGGAAGGAAGTGCGTGCCACAGTCGAATTGCCTGAAACTGAAGGAGTGCTCATATGCCGAAGTGTTATGCCTGGGAGTGGCTAAGAGTGAAACTGTGTGAGATCTTATTCAAATCAAATTTTCACAAATTATAAAAAAAATAAGTATGATAAATAAAGTATAAATGATTGCGTTAAGGCGAGGTACGAATAATTATAAACCAAGGTCAACGAAGATTGCGGAAGTGAGAAGCAAATATAACTCGGGAACAGGAATAAGTGGGATGGCAATGGGCATTGATCAGGGAGGCATCGATTGTCGTAAAGTGAAAACCATTTAGAGGAATAGGGATACTGATTACTATAAGGGGTTTAAATAAATAAAATTAAAACGGATTGTTAATATTTATCGCAAAAACTGTTAATTTCATTTTCTTTCAAATACGTCATCGTTGGCTCTAATGCGGTAGTTCCATTGCCTACAAATATTTAAAAAAAATACATTTGTCAACAACAACAACTGTCAAAAGTGTCAAACAGAGAAATAACCTTGCAACCCGGGCTCTGATAATTTTGTGCGAGGGGGTGCTACGACATGGACGCTGAGGGCGACCATGCGCGCCATGGTTAACTTACATTAGGATCTTTGCTCCCCTTATTTCAGCCAAGTTATGATGGCTACTTGTTGCCACATACTCTATAATCATAATATTTTCCACCTTCGGTAGATTTCGCGAGTCAGCTTTCACAAAGTTATCAAGCACTCATTGCCAGTTAGTTTGAATAAGTAAGATTACGAACGAGACGCTCGCTGGCTTGGTATTTACATGAAAAGATCAATAAACTCAATTCAATTCTTGGTTATTGGCAATTTTAGAAATTAAAATGTTATAACTCGTTACCGACATCGGATAACGACTTATTATTTAAATATTAACTCTTGTTGACATTTGTCAAACGTCAACGTATTTTTACTTTTTAAAAGCATGATTGAATGCAAAGGAACTTACCTAATTATGCCAGTGGTGACGTCATACTTACAAAATTCAGAAATTTTAAATAATTAATAAAAAAATAATGACATCAAAAAATTAAAAAATATTCAAATTAGTTTCTTATATTTGTCTATATTTTCGATTTATAGAATAAAAAAATGGGTGTTACGATGCCCATTGTGCGCTCGCGCCTAATCTGAATCAACGTAAGCGCCAAAACGGAAAAAAAATAAGCTATTCCAGGGAATTACATTTCATTCATGAAATCGCTAGTAACAACGATTACCCACATATTTCAATTAATAGAAAAATCATATTTACTACTACTGCTGTATAATAGGAAAAAATATTGAAAAAAGGGATTGACTTTGGATTTATTTTCTATCGAGAAATTTTTATCCAAACACGTTTTCCTTCTTGAAAACCCTAGATTATATAGTCAAATTACATATACTAGAAATTGATTACGATTAGTCGAGTATTTCCTGAAATACACATGATAAAAGCACCCCTAATTTATTCGTGAGGCTTAACTGCAACGCGGCCGCTTACCTCCGCCGCCGCTGCGACAGAAAAGTGCAAAAAAGTGTGTTTTTTGCAAATTAAACAAAAACCGCTGATTATTTCTAAAATGTTAAACACATTTTTTTAGATATTTTGATAACCGATTTTTACACATATAATAACCATACCAGCGTTCCTTGTAGAACTCCTGGAATAACTCGTTTTAGGTAAAAACAATACAACAATTACAAAATCCTTTATTTACTAAAAAGTTTTTTACATAATTATGGTTACTTATGGTCTCCACACTAGGTGAAACCTGTGTCGTGGAGGCCATACATTCTAAAAAAAACAACTTTTTATTTCATATAGTTTCAAATGGCATTATGATGTTTTCAAACACTAAATTCTTAACCAAGTTTTATAATACATATTTTTCTGGATTCAGTAAGAATCTCAAACTGCTGGAATAACTTTTTAAAGACGGGCATTTTGCTTAATTGCTCTGTTAGCTAATCGTAACCTTTGATCAGCGTCTAGATTCTAGAAGTCATAGAAAATTAGATAGTACTTTATAGTACCTACTTCATAACGTACGTAGATGGCAAGAAAAAAATATAAGACAAAAAATGTAACACTTCCAAACACATTAAAAAACGTTCATTGCCCCCGCAGCTCTGAACTTTAAAACTAAACAAAACATAAAGAAAAATAGTAACAGGAGATGAAATAAGATGTTTTTATTGCAGTTTTGATGCGCGTGGACTTATAAGTCCACGCGCATCAAAACTGTTATAACATTACGCCTCTTTTGAAGACAGATACAGAATAGAAAAAAAAACCGGCCGAGTGCGAGTCGGACTCTCGCACGAAGGGTTCCGTACCATCTATAAAAACGGCATTAAAATAATGTCTGTTGTATGGAGCCTCCTTAAATATTTTATTATAATCTTGTTTTTTAGTAGTTGTTGTTATAGCGGCAATAGAAATTTATACATCATCTGGGAAAATTTCAACTGTCTAGCTAACGGTTCATGCATGAGATACAGCCTGGTGGCAGACGGACGGACAGACGGACGGACAGCGGAGGCTTAGTAATGGGGTCCCGTTTGGCAACCTTCGGGTATAGAACCCTAGAGACGATTTAAAAGAAAAAGAACTAACATTTTAATTTCGTTTTGGGATTGGTAATTTAATTGATATTTTAAACGTTAACCAGTTTAAAAATACAAAATAGCCTCATCCTACCATACATTTAATCTACTGATTACAATTTCAACGGTCAGAACGGCATATGAAAAAAATGTGACAGTCGATTAGCAGCCTGTTATTGTACAGGAAACCGGGGGATAGTGCAGTATTGGACATCGGCCAAAACGCAACAGTTGTTTCTGCCACCCCGTACGGGAAAAGCACACCTTTTCCCGTACACAATGCAATAATATTGCGAATACAGAGAACTATCTATTTACACTGAAAAAATAAATTACTAACCGAGGACCTTTTTGGCTCGGTTAAAAGCATATCGGCATATTTTAACTAAGACTTATTTACAATACTCCAAGTTAACTTGGCATAGAATAGACAGGTGAATATTGTTAAAGATTCTTGATTATTATCAAACAGAAAATTAATCATTTTCAAGTAACATATTTGGTACATCCAACCACTTTCGAACTTGATCCATAACTACTGAGTGGTTTTGTCAACTGCTAATAAGCATTTTGTTGGTTCTAAATTAGTATTTAAATCGATTATTTTTTACAAACATATTTGTTTAATGACAGTCAAGTAGAACTCATTTAATTCTAATCGGAGTGTTTATTGATTTCAAACGAGTAATTACTGGGTTCTTTTTAATAAACCAGGTGGATTATTATTAAATAACATGTACTAATTTAATTCTAAATAATTGCTCGTGTGTTTTTAAATAAGTAAATTGCATCGGTTGATTCTTGCAAACTACCTTGGTTATTGCTACCCAAGCTGTGTCATCTAAATCTAACAGAGTCGAAAAATAATCGAGATACTTATTCAGTTTTAACTGAGCGACTCGATCCGATTCACTCTGTTCTGTACTCTGTGCGCTGTGGTCTTTTCACTCGTTCATTCTGCCCCCGGTTGCTTGTAAAGTTGGTCGCGTCGCGCGCGCGCGCGACTAGTGATATTGGTGATCGTGATTCAGATTACTCTGTGCAAATCATGGACGAAGAAGTGAGAAATCTGCTAACTGCCTGGAAGCTGCAAGATTATATCGAGGTATTCAGAGGTCAGTAAAGTTCATGTGATTCTTTCATTGGTTTCGATCTATGGCGTCCATTACCTAGCACGCGGAGTAAGCCATCATCCATTTCTCTAAACTAAACCATCATGCAGTCATGCATGGATGACTGACGAAAACAACATTAGATGCAGGTTTTCGTCACATAAATATCAAACGGAATACAATCCCTCAGTCATGGCAAAACTGGTGGTAGAACACTGCAAAAGCGGAAGGGTAATAGACGCCATTTGACATCGTGTAAAAAACCCCGTGAAAATGCATTTGCATGTGGGGTTTTCACGATAAGAGTAGGCTCGGACCGGATGCACTCGGACGAACTCATACGAGCTAGCTCGTTTAAAGTCGTTTATGAGTTCACTTGGATTGCGGTTTTCACACAGTTTTCTGGTTCTAAAAAGCGCACCGTATCCCGTTCTGTCCATTTTTTTATGATCTCCGCTTTATTTTTCTTCGACGACGCCATTTTGTTTCTAAAAAGTCATCCGAGTGCACTCGGTCCGAGCGTACTCTTATCGTCAACCCCACTTTATCTACCTACTACGCTAAGCCTGCGGGGTGGGGGTTACGGCTAAAGTACATAGGTACTGAAACTGGCAGCTGGGGATCGAACCACGGCCTCCCGGACAGGAGGCAGTGGCCGGGCCCTAGCCACTAGACTATACATATAGAGCCTATGCCGTGCCTGATTCTCCTGCGGCGCTTTCAGCCGGCTCCTCCATCCCAGAGACAGGCTGTAAGCCATGGCTGACAGCCACAGCTTCCAGCAGTGTGGTGGTTTGTTTTTCCTTGCAGCTTTTTTCTTTTCATTACAGAAAATGAGATAACAACTCTATCTCTCCTCCTATTGAGGGAGACAGACTTAAAGGACTTAATCCCAAAACTGGGGCCAAGAACAATATTTTAGAGGAACTTGGAGGCGCAGAAAGCAAACCTAGACTGCAATTATTCAATTGTAAGTTTGTTTTGTCCCGTCACGAGTTCAGTGTCTGTTCAAAAGGGACTAATATCAATTTTTGGAAAAACTGCAAATAGGTACCTACTTGTAGTTTTGTCTGTGTTTATTTTTTCCTAATTCAAATAGCTTAAACCTAAATAATATTCCTACTACTACTAATATTTAACAGCAGTTTTCAAATTAGGTATTGTTATGATTTTTATTTTATTTTTTTTCAATCTAAAATTGTCTCCTTCGTTCAGGCACTGAATAATTAGTATTGAAATAGTTTATTTTTAATCAGTTTGTTTTTTTTGCTTGAGTGCATCTCCCTATGTAACTAACTAACAATTATCCTAATAATTATAATTATTATATTGACGACCCGAATGGCTGAGTCGAGTGAGTAGTGACCCTGCCTATGAAGCCAAGGGTCCTGGGTTCCAGTTCCAGACTAACAATGACAATCTGAATAAATGACTAATTTATGAAATTGTTTACAGTTGGAAAAAGATTTTGAAGAGCTGTATGCTGGAAATTACACAGATATTTTTGAGAGCTTTCCTGCTCTAAAAGAAAAAGTTTTTAAACTGGCCAAGAAGCGACAAAGTAACAACAAGGACACATTCTTACATGAACTCATCAGTTTGCAAGACTGTAAGTAATCTCTAAATTTATACATATATATGTTACGGGTAAAGTCCGGAGGCCGGGTAAACCTAGGTTTACCCGGGTAGACCTAGGATTTAAAGTCTGAAATTTCAATCAACTGCATTGTGTCTTTGGGCTTTACCCGTAACATATATATTACTACTAGGTACCTACTATACTACTATTATTATTAAAACTACTAAGTATGTTATTGAATACTATGTGATGATCTTTCATACATTCGGAAATTGTTTTTTATTTAGATGTATTATACTACTCGTAAACTGAAATAACCTTTCTTGTTGTTCCAGCATCCGAGGAAACCGCCAACATTGCCTGCATGTTGTTGATACCTACACTTATGTCTGTAACAAGCGTGCGTCTAAAGAACAGCCAAAAAAAAGTTTGGCGGCCCTCAAAATCCGAAGTCGGAGAAGGAACCTCAGATTCGGGTTCAGCACCCCAAAATACATATAGAATGAAATAAATTAGTACTAACTACCCCAAAACTTCCCCACTAGGGGCCTTTTATACTAGTTATAGTTGACTGTATTAATTTTTTGACATTCAAAAATATATTTTTATATTACACTTACATAAGTTTGTATTTTCCTTTACTCCCTGTAAGATATCCTAACTACCTGTAAATACAAATAACTTAATAAGGGACACATCTTTGGATATTTTTTATTACGATTTCGTTTCGCTCTCTAAATAAAGTCGAAATTATTTCGATTCCACAGACGATTCCCTTAGTAAAAGTCGTTTATATTGATGAGTAGAACTCGTGGTTTCTTTTTTTGATACGATGTCTTTTACAGCCAAAGTTTAGCTACTCGGTAACTACAGCAGCTTTACAGCAATGTTACTCAAGTATTCTAAACCAATTCAATCGTTAGTATGGTTAATTAACTTCGTATTTTAATAAAATCTATTTATGTACCTTTAATTGTATTTTTTAATATGTTACATTATAAGATAGTGAAATCTTATAATGTTGCACTTAAAAATATAATAATATGTAGGCAAATTAATAGTTTTTATTCATAATACTAAGTTAATTGACCTTATCTTACGATTGAATTGGTTCCTAATACTGAGTAACATTGCTGTAACTACCTAATAAACTGGCTGTACTTACTGAGTAAATTGGTGAGGTTAACCAAGTTGCATTGCTGTAACTACACAATAAACTGGCTGCAGTTACCGAGTAAATTCGTTAAGTTAACCAAGTAGCATTGCTGTGACTACACAATAAACTGGCTGCAGTTACCGAGTAAAATCATTTAGTTAACCAAGTAGCATTGCTGTGACTACACAATAAACTGGCTGCAGTTACCGAGTAAATTCGTTAAGTTAACCAAGTAGCATTGCTGTGACTACACAATAAACTGGCTGCAGTTACCGAGTAAAATCATTTAGTTAACCAAGTAGCATTGCTGTGACTACACAATAAACTGGCTGCAGTTACCGAGTAAATTCGTTAAGTTAACCAAGTAGCATTGCTGTGACTACACAATAAACTGGCTGTAGTTACCAAGTAAATTGGTAATATTAACCAAGTAGCATTGCTGTGACTATACAATGAAATGGCCGTAGTTACCGAGTAAATTGGTTAATTTAACCAAATTGAATTGCTGTAACTACCTAGTAAACTGGCTGTACTTACCGAGTGCCTTGGTCAAGTTAACCAAGTTGCATTGCTGTAACTACCGAGTAGGCCGGTTATACTTACCGAATAAATTGTTTAAGTAGACCGAGTAACTTGCTTCAAGCTACAAAGTGAAATTGGTTAAATGCAGTCTACTTTACTCTGTTATTACTAATGTAGCCTACTATGTTATTATTAAAGAAAGATTTTTAACCCATTTTCACGGTTAATATTTAATAAATAGTGACTGCAAAGTTGACTTATTCGTTTTTAACTTCAAACTTTGCAGGTGCTATATTGACAAACATGCTGGGTTATTTTTAGCAGTATTTTATTTATTTTCAACCGTTACGTTTTCTCAGTGTAATTTACTAGTCATAAGTACAATACATCTGCTTTATCGCGCTAGAATAATCAAGCAATAAAAAAAAAAAAAACATACGGGTCGAATTGAGAACCTCCTCCTTTTTTTGAAGTCGGTTGAAAACTACTCTGTACCGCTATATTTTCCGTGCAATGAAGAATAATATTGAATATGAAGCTGAATAGACTTGGCTCTTCAATAACAAAACTCTTAATTTTTGGCCGCGTCATGCAATAGTTTAGTGCACTAAAAATAAAAATAGTTAAATGTGACACGCACCGCGTGTTGCCAAGAAAAGTGGCGTGAGTTCAATAACTAGGTAGAGGCGAAGGTACGAGTATAACAAATCAATGGCCGTGCGCTTTTCGATAGCGGTTAGGCCCAGAACACCCGGTGAAACGCAACTGCAACGAAACCCTCTTGAAATTATTGGTTTGAAACCAGTTTCAATCGCCGCAACCTAATGTACCATGTTGTAATCCGATGAAATCATAAATCTTACTATGTAATACGATGAAACTCAAACGCGAGTTTCATGCATGCTGGTTTCAACGCAACTGACTTGCAACGCGTTTCAAACCGGTTTCAAACTGGTCGCGTCATGTGTGGGCTCTCAAAGGAGTCTATGGCAGAAACTCAGATGCAACTCAAAAGTAACTAGAAGTTGCAGTTTCGTTGCTTTTGCGTTTCACCGTGTGTTCTGGGCTTTAGTCTCAAATCACTTGCAGAAATCACTTGAAGATAGCTCAAATAAATTAGAATGGCTCAAATGACTGGCACAAAGTGGACCTCTACCACCACGTATCAGAAAAAGCGTGACTCTCTGTTGTAGACGTCGACGATTCCAAAATCGAGAATGGAATTGAACTCTAAGAAGTGTCAGACAGAATGTTGAGTTCATATACCTAGTCTAGTTTAGAATTTTAAGTTGTCTTCCTCAGGGAGGGTGATGTTGTTCGAAATTTGTAAAGCGATTAACTGTGAAACCAAGCATTCGGCCATGTTTACTAAACACGTCATCACAATAAGTTCGCCCCCGATGTTACTTGCGAAGCGATCTGTTCCTGATAGGCTAGGAATAGACGCGTGCGCAGTAATTGTAGCGGGAAAACAGTTTTTGGGAAGACTTGGAAGGCAAACGATTTATTTTATAAGTCAAAGTAGGTAGGTGAAAATTAAGAAAATTTGCTTTTTGAACATTCATAAAACGAAATGTAAAAATTTGTGCCAACTTTTACAAAGTTATCTTCGGTTTTTTTGTATTATTGCAATCTAATTTAATCATATGAACTAAAAATATGAATGAATATTTAGTTAAAGATACTCAGATATTATAGATACTTTAGTAACACTCACCCTTCAGCGCCAACAAACGTCTCCTTAGCCGTAATCCCATTAAAATGCACTCTATTCTCTATCTCACCATCCACCAGAGTGTCTGTCATCACAAAATTCACTATCTCCCTCTTCAGATGTTGCCGCAAATATTTTATATCACTGAGTATCTCTTTTTCTCTAACTTTAACTTTTTCATTAGGCTGCACTCGTTTGTGCCTATGCCTGTGAGTATTTAAAAAGTTCGTGTTTGTCTCGTTGCTGTAACCGGCCAGTATGTCTGTGTATTCATAATCGTCGCAGCTTGTTGTTCCAAGGAGGAGTACTATCAGCAATGGTGTCCGCAGCATTTTCCCCCAAACTTTCAGTTTGGTGTCGTCCGATTTCTTCTTCGCTTTCGGCGTTTTCAGTTCCATTTTGGGGATCTGGAAGAGAATTGAGATGAATGGATTAAAGGGATTTTTTTTCTATTACACTCAACATGGCAGTCTCTATGATGCAATGGCCAAGCAGAAGTGTGCGGGGTTTGAAAAAATAATGTTTATTTTTAATCTGATCACATCGGTCATTAGTACGATTCTTCAGGGGCCAAAACTAAATAACTAGACACCTATCCTTGAAACCGCGACAACTTTTATGCGTAGCCATAAATTCTATTTCCGAAAATATTTAAAAATTAGTTTTGGTATACTTCCTTCGCCATTAGCAGAACGTTAAAACAAGTATAATATATTTTACTTCAATATTCCATAACACAATTGAATAGCTTACTACTTAGACGTGAGCACAAACTTATGTGTGGTCCTCTGCTGCGCTACGTAGTATGAGAAAAGGAGTGACTCTATTTAGTTTACTCTGTTTTGACGCGCCTGGACCATATTGATCAATGCATAGTCACCATGTAAACACGATTAGCCGTCAATACATAAACATATACAATTTCAAAGACGTAGTGTAATTTGATTAGATATCCTCTGTATTTTTTGCTGTAGAGCACGTGCCAATAATGTGAATGGTACCAACTTATAAATGAGCAGAATTTGCACAATCATTAAAAGTTCAAGTCTAATGAGGATAATCAGATATTACTTGTTAGCAATTCCTGTATCTGTATGTATGTACTATATAACAATTAAATTACTCATAAAATTACGTCATCGATTATGTGTAAATAATATGACAAATTAAGGGGAAACGCACGTTAACAATAGTGAATTTCGTATATATGGAGTAAGTTTTGTAAGCTTAAATTACAAAAACCAAAAACCTTGGCATAAAATGCCAAAAATCATAATTACCTATTGTTTAAAAATATTCCCAATCCACCCCACATGTCCCTTGGAAAAATGTATTTGATTGAATAAAATAAATAATTTGCATACCTATTCAATGTACGTACTACCCATGTGAAACTGGAAATTACATTACATATTCAAGACCAAAAACATTATCCGCAAATTAGCTTCTCATTTACTTTTTCATAAAATATAATAATATTATAATATTTTTATGATATTCAGCTCTACATGCTTAGCGTAACGATATTTGTTTGTATACTTGTTGCCATTGAATTGTAGCGATCACGCCACTTATACGTCACACAAGTGTTGCGTAAAGATAAGTATAAAGGTATACAAAAATACTACAATACAGTTAATCAAGAAATATAACCTGAGATACCCATTCCTTATCTCTAAGGTCGTAAGAACAAAAATAGATTTTTGATCGTTTTTTCTGTACATTTATGAGCATAGCATCTTATCGTTAGATCAAATCAATCATGCTGGAATTTTGCGTCATAAAATTTCTTTGGTATGTAACAGTGTAACAAAAGGTGGTGTGACATACTGGGAACAAACGAAAACAACGTTTGACACATTTTTTTTATATCAAGAGGAAGAAATATACGCTAGCTTCCCATGACGCATGTCTGGAATATGAATTGAAGACTGTTTAATACGCAGGTAAGTATCACTTATATATTTTATTTGATTAAAGTATCATAATGCAAAAATGCAGGTCTGTGTGTGACAGACGGATAGACAGACAGGATGAAGAACAAAGAAAGAAGAAAGAAAAAGCATTTATTTGACACATGTCAGAGAACTCTCTATTAACTCATACAATAATGAAAATAATTATGTGTCAAAAATGTTTCGTTTCAGCATAAATGATGGAAGCTAGTTCGTGGCGTTTTTCGTTTCAGTATTACTTACTTACAATTAATTAAATTAAATGTATCAATGCATGAAGTTCTCTGACATGTGTCAAATAAATGCTTTTTCTTTCTTCTTTCTTCTTTCTTCCTTCTTCTTCCTGTCTGTCTATCCGTCTATCACACACACACAGAGCTTTATTTTTGACAAATTATGATACATTATTAACCGACTTCCCAAAGGAGGAGGTTTACAATTCGTCCGGATATTTGTTTTTTATTTTTTTTATTTTTTTTTATGTATGTTCCCCGATAGCGCCTAGACGGATGGACCGATTTGGAAAATTATTTTTTTGTTTGAAAGGGTTTACCTTCCCATTGGTCCCATTGACACCAGGTCAGGATCTGATGATGGGATCCTGGAGAAATCGAGGGAACTCTTCAAATATTATAGGCAGACCTATAGTGATTTTTGTGTTTTTCATAATAACTCTTGCAAATGCACATGGTAAGCATAATATTGTGATGCGGAACTGCTCATGAAGACCACATATGGCCACCAGATCTGCTCAATACTAGGTACAAATACAATGCGTGGCTGGCGGGCAGGCAACGCATAGCCTAAGCCGGTGGACCTAGAGCCATGAAACTTTGTACAGAGGTTCCTTAGTAGCGTGGGGTAGCACTGTGATGGGATTTGACAAAATTAATTCCCCAAGGGGGTGGGGGGGGGGGGGGGTAAGGGGTTACAGTTTGTATTAAACTCAATCTAATCAAATAGGGTTTGTGGAAGTCGGTTTTTTCTAAAATTTACTTTTTGTTTCAATTATTTATCATACATATCGACTTATTAAGTCAGCTTGCTTATTGTCAGCCGTAGCACAGATTAATAAAAGAAAGCATCATACATAAGGCATGTCAATCACGAAAACTTGCCGCTATTACTCTGGCATCCCATGCAAAATAAGCGTCATGTTTGTTATTGTTTGTATACGGAAGGCCGTTATTAATTCATCCACCGATTTCGCCTAATTAGTCCATTATTTGTGTGCTCGTGAAAGACACGCATTTAATGTCAATGTCAGCAAACACCACTTGTGTCGACCGACCGGTCGCCGCACCATAGAGCAACGAAATGTATTTATTTATGGCGATAAAAATACTGATTCTGATCTGATACACGTATTTGGTGAGGAAAAGGGGCTTGAACGTTTTTGGCGAAGCATATTATGTTCCGCCATTTTGTAAAAACAAACTTTGAATTAAAAATAAATAAATCGAGGGAGCATATTATTGGCAAAGGGCTCGCACTCTTTTGTAGGTACGTCATATTGCTAAGCTGTTACATAAATTAAGGTTTTTTAAAATGGCGCATATTTTTCATATTTTTAGGGCTCCGATCCGAAGTTAACACCCACGGTAGCGTAAGGACAAAAGAGTCCTTGGAACAATATTGACATTAAAATTATAAAAAAAATATATTGACTTTAAAATTATTTTGACAGTGGGTACCAAGACGTCAATGAATGTCTAATTTTTGACGTTGGTACCCAATATCAAACTAATTTAAATGTTGTTTTTTTATAATTTTGGGGAATAACGAGTTTGGGGGTTAAAAAAGGAACCCTTATAGGATCACTTTGTTGTCCGTCCGTCCGTCCGTCTGTCTGTCTGTCTGTCTGTTTGTCTGTTTGTCAAGACCTTTTATACCAAGAACACGTGGACGTATCAAGCTGAAATTTATATTAATTGTTAAGGTCTGTAGTCGCATATAGCTGTAAGCTGAAAAAAATACAACCTTCTAGTTCGACGCAATCGAACGCTACGAATGATTTTGCTGTAAAATTGTTGGATTTTCTTTGTAATCGCAATAGATCCAAAACTATAGGGTACTCGTAGGCCTACAATCATGAAATTTGGCAAAGCAAGGTCTTATAGCACAAATAAAGGGAAAAATCAGAAAACTGCATGTTTCGGTCTTACTACAAAAATATTAAATTTGCTTTACATGGATGACATCAGACTTTGAGTTTTTTATGTGGAAACCTTATCTTGGTGCGCGGTCCTACTCGCACTCGACCGTTTTTAGGGTTCCGTACCCGAAGGGTGCCAAACGGGACCCTATTACTGAGACTTCACTCTCCGTCCGTCCGTCCGTCTGTCTGTCACCAGGCTGTATCTCATGAACCGTGGTAGCTAGACAGTTGAAATTTTCACAGATGATGTATTTCTGTTGCCGCTATAACAACAAATCAAAAGAAATTTAATATTAAGGGGGGCTCCAATACAACAAACGTGATTTTTTTGCTAATTTTTGCTCGATATTAATGGTAGCAGGTAGACGCTTAAAATGTTCACAATATATTGAGTATATTATTTACTTAAAAAATATATAATTCAATTAAAATTAAATTAATACTTAGGGGGCTCCCATACATTTTTTTTGCGGTTTTTTATAGATAATGGTACGGAACCCTTCGTGCGCGAGTCCGACTCGCACTTGGCCGGTTATTATTTGTTTTTTGTTTAATGTTGTATTTTTGGGATGGCACATTAATGTGTTTGATAGAGGCATCCCTATTCACCCCTGGATATATTTTAGTAGTCTGCTTATGAAAGGTACCTAGACCTAGTGACTATTATATTTTAAAAACATCGACTCCTGAGTATATTTTTTTTCGACCTAACATTTTGCCTGATATATCCCTACTGAGGGGTGATGGTGATATTTTGCCTCGAATAGCATTATGTTATGAATCAGTAAGTAAGAAAAGCATATTTTTTTATTCCCAGATTAAAAGCGACCGTCTGTATTGTCGATGCTCTGTGACACTGACTGAAAGCAGATATTAATTTAAGCCTTATTATGTCATGCGAAGACTATTGAAACATGTGCTGCGGTCGCTATCGGTACTTACTTTGCGCTTTATATTTCTATTTTTTTTTGTAGTTTTGTATATTATGTTAGTCTACCTGTAGTTGAAATTACATAATCCTTTCAATCCTGGAAGAAATATCTTATTAGAGATAAGAAAGCCTTTGCACATGTTTTTTTTGTGTTATAATGTGTCTGTACTACGATATACTTACGTTATGTATACTTATTCCCATTTCACCCTAATTCCTGTTCCTCCCATTTTTCAGTGAATGTTTTGTATATGCGTTCCCGGTTCAGCCTGTATAGAATTATACAGTTTTTTATTGATGTATTAATTAATATTAGCAGGCTTCCCGTTCCAGCCAAACATTTCCGGTGGTCTATAGGTTATATTGGTAGAATGACGCGGGTATTAACCATAGGTAGGTAGGTAGTAGGTACCAGTCTTGATAAAACCAATTACTGATTATGAGCTCATCTCCTACTGAAATTAAAGTGTATCGTAAAAACACTCACAAGATCACACCATAAAATGAGAATGAAATCGATTTAAATATATTTATCATCATTTGAGTAGTTGGAAAAATAGTAACATACAACATCACCAGAAAAGAAAATATATAACATTATAACCACATAACACGCCTTTTCCCATTCGTTCGGTGGCAAAGGCACAGTTACGTGTTTTTTGCCCTCGTTAATAGGTATATATTTTTCAGTCCGCCAATTTGGATGGTATAAAAAAACTATTTTCACAACCTCTTTTCTTGTTTTCCCACTCTATATAAGTACCTACATTCATCAGTTACTGAAAGCGGTCTAGTAGGTAATAAATAAGTTATTTTAATACAATCAAACTCTTCAAAATGTACCTTATACCTATACGATGATGTAAATGTCGCGTCTCCCTGTTTCAGGTGGCATTCAATTACAAAGTCATATTAAAAATATATACATGAGTATATTTTTTATTTAGAAAAACTTCGAATCTCCCTTTTTTAACTGAGTTATTCTATTGGTTAATGAAATATGACGTATCGTATAGACATACTTATATCTAAGACGTTCGAAAACTACAAGTAGCCAGACAATTAAAACAACTCACCTGCTACACAAATAAATTAGGTCAACCACATTTCAATTCAGGTTACACAACCATTCATCATTGTTTTATGTGTCTTTATTTCATTGACACGCCGCAAATAGACACAGTATCCACTTTTGCAACAGTTTTTTTTCGCAATTCACTTTTCTCCCAAACTTTTCACCGAAGACTCATCTGTTGTCACGCACGCGAATGTCGCGAATCATGCAAAAAGTTTTAACTCATCAAGATCAAGACTGGCCGCAATTAAAAATAAAACAAAAAAACTCGCGTTCGAATTTCGAATGAAATATCGTAAGAAGTGCACGAAAGTTGTCAGGAACCAGTCCGACCGATTGGCGGGATATTTTCGAAGCAATATGGTGGCGCGCGAGCGTTCTTTACCGATAGCTGGCAAAGACTGGCCCGCTGCCGCCGCGGGCGATATTGTGAATATGGCCTGCCTGACATGTGATGTGATGAAATGACCGGTGAGGTGGCCTGTTACAACTTTTTTTAACCACATGGCGTGGAAGAATGCAAAATGCACCGTACTTTCTTCGGTTCTTCGGAAGTCTAGACGGGGAACCAAAGATTTTGGCCATTATTGCTGTAGATGAAAGTGGTATTGGATAATGGACTAAGTTAAAATATTAGGCTTGCTTAAGTTACGTCTTTAGGATTTTTTTAAAATAAATTATTTTTTGCGATAGCCTACCTAAAATCCAGAAGGGGGTTAACAGAGTTGTAAGAAACGAAATATACTCTGTTTGTTCCTTTATTTATGATTGACAAATCGTTATTGCGAACAATAAAAGTAATATTTTTCATTGCAGATAGTTTAAAAAAAAAGTTTAAATATATTTTATGGGGAGATTTTTTCCCAACTCGACCCATTTCCCAATTAGCCCCATTTAATAAAATACTTATTTTAAGAAATATTGTATATTATCTATTTCTCGCCTTTTATCGTAACTAATTACAGAATCAATGTACACTTTTGTAGAGTTTTCATAAAAGTCAAAACAAGTCAATTAACAACTATAAACAACAGAAAGAGCAACTCATTAACTAAATTCTTGTTGTTTTGTACCTAATTTTAATTCTTATATTTACTTAGAATAGGTCATAAATAAAACAGTCAAATGGCCATATGGCTAAATAAATGCAAATAGTGCTGTATTTGTGTGTGTGGGTCATTCATTTAGCGATCGAAATAAGCAAGACACATTGACAATGACACCAATGACATCATGACTTTAACTGTCTGTGTTAAACTTGAGTTTTTGGTTTTGCATCCAGACAGGAATTAGGTATATATACATGGTGAGGTTTCATTTGCGACTACCTATATTTTCTTGGAGAAAGTTGTTCATAATGATGGGTAAGATCCCCAAAATATGTTTAACTACTTAAACCTCACCATGTATATATACCTAATTCCTGTCTGGATGCAAAACCAAAAACTCAAGTAACACAGACAGTTAAAGTCATGATGTCATTGGTGTCATTGTCAATGTGTCTTGTCTTGCTTGGTTCGATCGGTAAATGACACACAAACACGCACACACACACACACACACACACACCCTCACACACCCTCTCACACACACACACACACCCTCACACACACACACACACCCAGCACTATTTGCATTTATTTAGCCATATGATATGACTATTTTATTTATGACTTGATCTAACTAAATATAAGCATTAAAATTACAAAACTACAAAAATTTCGTTAATGAGTTACCCTTTCTGTTGCCATAGTTGGTATTTGACTTGTTTTGACTTTTGTGAAAAATCTACAAAAGTGTACATTGATTCTGTAATTAATATAATTAGTTACGATAAAAGGCGAGAAATGGTAGGTAATGAATAACTTTAGGGAACCACAAACCTAATTAAATAGCCATCTATTAATTGTCTTTTTGGGTTCCTTACTCGAACAAATGTCAAATGGGAGCCTTTTACTAGCCTCCACTGTCCGGTTGTCTTCTCCGTCCTTGAGCAGTCTATTTATCTCATAAACAACGGTTAAGCACTCAAAGTAAATTTTTCATAGAATGTGTATTTCTGTTGCATCAAATTACGAAATTAACGAGGGTCCAAGAGACGTGTTTTTTACGTTTTTTCTTGTACGGAAACCTTCAAGCGTGAGTCCGACTGGCACTTGACCGATTTATTGCTAAACCATGTTTATCATCTCAAGTTTTTGAAAGGAATGTGATAAGTAAACTTTTGTCCCGGCTTGTCCCTGATCAAAAACTAAGATTCCCGGGATAAAAACTTTTTACGTGCAACTTTTTGCTACCAAATACGGGCTAAGGCTGGGACTTGTACGGCTTGCATGCTGGCTGCTAAGAAAGTTGTGGCCAGTAAAGAAAAATAAGACGATGCAGATCTCAGACTCTTTGCTTAAAGTCGTAATGGTTTCGATCGCACTATACGTCCGATCCGTCCGAATCCGATCCGGTCCGGTCGTAGTTTGCACTTAGATAAGTTACTCTATGGTTTGCACACTAATAAATAAATCTTCATCCGTATTTTCACTGGTTCGAATCAGACCGAGAGATCTGATTTTTTATTCCGTAGAATTCTGACATCTATCATTTTTTGACATGTCAGCGATTACTAACCTTTTTGGCCGGGCAAAAGGGAAACGAAACTGCCTTACGAAACTGCTATAAACAGGTATCGGTATATTATTTTCATGAAAAATAGCCCGCTCCATCAAGGTACCTACGTCATTCATACATAATAATACATCAGTACGTAATAGTGCAGAACTTATTGACATGTTAAACTACTATACCATTACCTTACCACACTTATTTTTTCTACAAATAATAAAAAAAAAGTTACACATGCGCCACCTGTTAAAAATACATTGACTCCAAAATACAATGAATCCAAAATGAACAAGTCAAGGTGTCGCAATTCAAGTGAACAATACAGTTATTTCCTAAAGATCGACTGGAGGAGTCCCTTTATTCCAGCAATGCTCACTTCATTCAGGACATAGGAGAAAAAAACTGTCAAGTGTGGGTTGGTTGGAGTAGATTGGGGCTCCGTAGGTTTACCTTATTAAAAAATATTGAATTTTTAATAACATATTTTGTTTAAAAACTAGAGAAAATTTACTTATGGCCTGTACCATGGCCTCGATTAGCTTCAGTGTCAGTTTTATTTGTAATTTACATAAAAATATCAAGTGAATAAATATTTTGTATTAATAGTTAGATGATGTCACACAAGCTTATTGGATTTATTGAAACAAGCCACATTTTACACATTTACAGTTCCTAAGTAGGTACTAATTTAACCCCTCCACTCGCAGAAGCACACCGCCGAACGACCGAACAATGGCGAACTATTGTTATATAATATGTGTCGGAGAACCAGTTAATTAAATTTCCCTCAATTAAAATAATAGCACGAACATATCGGGCACCCGCCGCTCGACGGCTCGGCGCGGCGGCGGCCGTGACCTCAAGGATATTTTTTATTTAATTTAATTGAATTGAATGAATGAATTTTCTTTATTTCCAATAAAAGATTCACATTTTGGTTAAGCCCTAGATCCCACACTAGGATTCCCTGTATCGTGGGGTCTAGTCTCTTCCAGACCATTTACAAATAAAGTTGTATGGAACTTAATTATATAAAAAACAACAAAACATAAGTACTAAAAAGCATTTGCTGAAGAAAAAAAAAACAAAAGTAAGAATTGTTTGTATTCGTAAGTTAGGTTAAGTTGTACATACAATTGTATTGTAATTTGTAGTTTTAAAATCCATCAATTAATTCATCAAATAACACATAAAAAATATAAATTGATTTATAATAAACTGACCACCGAACTCTAAAAAGCATTCGAGTCTCTTCATTGAAATCATATCAATAGCATTCCACTTAACTGCGCCTGCCATTTTGTTGTTTTTTTTTATTAAATATTATTTAGAGGCGGCGGCGTCTTTTATAAAGTGGCCGAATGAACCTCGTTTTTATGGTTCCGTAGACAAAGGGTGCCGAACGGGACCCTATAACTCCCTCCACTGTGTTTTTTATTTTGTAGATATCAAATCAAATATACCTAGAACATGTATATATTTTTTTGCTTTTTGACGTGACAACGTCTTATAAATTGGTTTGCCGGGTGACACTTCAAGAAACTGCGTTACGCTCCGCTCACGTTATGCGCTCACAATGAGAGCGAGTGAGAGGCACGCGTCCCTTCAACTCGGGCATGGTTAGCCCGCCTAAGAGCGAGAGAGACAGACATAAAAAGTCGTTGTCACGTAAAACTTTCGCCCGTATACCGACTTTACAGGCAACCAATTTTTTGTCTACATAATCTGTCCGTCTGTCTGTCCGTCAGCGGGCAGTATCTCAGGAACCATAAGAGTTGATCAATGAATTTGTATTTCTATGCTGGGACCTACGATAGAGGTTAGAGGGTAGTCAGTGAAGGCTGTATTATCTAGTTATTTTATTTTTGTTATCTTTTTTATTACAGTCCCACATACACACATATTTTTTGTAATTTAAGACGAATGATCTGTAATGCGCTTTTCTTAATTTAGTCCCGTAAAAGTCATGTGCCATTTTTTTCTTATCTACGGTACAGAACCCTTCATATTCGAGTCCAACTTACACTTGATAGCTTTTTTTTCCTCGTTTAATTTTGGAATTGACACGTAATTCTCACGACGAGAAGAACCCTATTGAGGTTAGTAGCGAAATGACTAAGGAATAATAATATCAGTCTACAGGTGGATCCAAAGATGAACCATTTATGAACCTGAAAGATACCCCTTTACTCTCAGAAGCACACCGCTGGAAAGACCGAACAATGGCGAACTATTGTTTTAAAAGATTTGTCGGCGAACCAGTTACCAAAATAACTTGCAAGCAAAATTATATAAATAACCCGCCAAGTGCGAGTCGGACTCGAGCACGAAGGGTTCCGTACCATTATCTATAAAAAACCGCAAAAAATAATAATTTTGTATGGGAGCCCCCCCTAAACACTAGTTTAATTTTAATTTATTTTTTGAGTAAATAATATAGTTACTCAACTCATCTTCAATAGACACTCATTTTAAGGACATTACTGCCGGATTTTAAGGACATTACTGCCGGATTTTAAGGACATTACTGCCGGATTTTTATTGTAACCAGATGTACTTTAAGTGCTGTTGATGTGCCTAATTACATAGATTATTAAAATAAATAACCATTTCTTGATCTACAATAACCAGAGCACCCTGTAGCCGGCCGCCCAGGTAGCGCAAGTGGTCCTTCGCGCTGGTGTCGCTTGTTTGTCCTCGACTCGACTCCTGCGCAGCCCTAAACAAACATATCGACATACTGTGACGACACTGGAACTGAGAACTGCTGAACCGATTTGGGTAAATAAGATATGATAAAGTTCATTTTCACTTTTTAAGATTTTTACTTTAGGATAGTGTACTCGATCTTCATCGGTTTTGATACCGCCTTAAATCCGTTAAAAAACGGGTCGAGATTAAATATAAATCGAGATCGTTTTCGATGGATTTATACATTATAGGCGGTATCAAAACCGATGTCTCGACTGGGGAGATGATCTCGATAGCGCGAGAATCGGGGGCCCGGCCTTTTTCACAGGCGATTAAAATCTTGCCCCCTAAAGTCTTCCTACCGATTGGATGAGTTCTTCTAAGTATTTTGTAGAATTTCATGCTCTAACAGCCATCACATCGTAATCGATTGGTCACAGTCACATGACGTGCAAAATAATTTCGACAAAACCGAAATTAATGACAGATTTTATAAGAGCGATTTTGTAAAGCAGAAAACCTCACTGATTTTAGTAAGTATACAGGGTGGAAAAGAAAGGTGTAGTCATATTTTAGGGGGTCGCTGGAACATCATTCTGACCAACTTTCAACCGATTTTATCTGAGCAACTTTAAACTTCAGTTCTCCACAATGCTCTACTGCAGTGAATACAAAAAGTCACAGATTCAGTTCAGATTTTTTTTATTCAAAAACTTCTATAGATTCCTGAATGTATTTCTCTGCTAATTTTATATTGGCTTTCCGTCCGTAGCTCTTTCGATTTACTAGAAAAGTATATTTACGATATATTTATGTGGAAAAATATTCTAGAAAATAAAGGTTTTCTGAATAAATTCATTTATTTCATTATTTTCAGTCAGGTACAACAGGCAAATTGTGCCTAAGACTCTCACGAGGAAAGCAAAGATATTAATATTGATTTAAGAACTGTATGTAAATATATGCAAATAAACAAATCTGAAATTAATCTGAAATAATTTTTTTTTGTTATAATTTGTTTTTTTCTTCTCTCTTTTCCTTTACGGTCTGAAAACCAGAGCGCTTTGAGATAGAACATGTTTGTGCTACTCACGCAGCAAACGCTGAGACCGTCCTCCCTTTTTTGTCTTATTAAACTAATGTACCCTATTTAACTGTACTTTTTATGTATATTTTTTTTAAGGCAAAATAAACTACTTATTTCTATTCTATTCTATTCTAACAGCATCTTACTGATAATAAACTGTGTAAGGTGCATATGGGTAGCAGAAAGCTATATAGTTACTTACAACGCATTCTATAAAATTAGCCGATTCTCAACGCAATTAATAAACAAAAGTTACATTGTAAGCTTATCGCTAAATGTACATTAGCGATAAGCTTACAATACAGTACAGTACATCGAGTAAGACTTTACCTACCGGCACCCTACAGGTTACTGCAAAAATAAAACTTATTCAATGGCCAGAGACCAGGGAGCACTTATCCAGTGGAGAGCGCATAGATACATTACAGGGGGTCAAAAACGCGCGGTGGGGCGGGGTCGTTGTCAATGTTGTTCAATCTATGGTCAATGGTCGCCATCGCCACACTGAAAAAACAGCGACCGATCATTTATTTTGTATAGACGCCCCGCACACGCAGCGACCACAGTCGCAAGTCGCGGACACGGTACAGCAGTCGCCGCGACTCGCGACAAAGACTCCGACACCCGCTACTGTCGCGCTGCCCCACCCCCTCGCAGTTAACCGTTAGGCGTCCACGGGTGGCTGTCGCTCGCTCCGGACACTGTCACGGTCGCGTGCGACAGAGACCAGTCGCTGTCGTCGGTCGCCCGTTTCCGTTGCGCCGCGCGCTCCCCCTTTGGATGCCGCCCCGTTTCGACCCGATAAGGCAGAAAGGAGGATGAAAACTCTTTGGTTTCGACCCACTAGCGACCCGCTGAACCACTAAACTCATGATTAAGGTATACTTGACATTCAACGAGACACGACGTATGATACTAACAGTAAAGCATTATTTTGTTAAAATATGCTTCAGACAGGTTGTGTTATTCAGTTATTAAGTCAGATTCTAGAGACGTTAAAATCAAACTAAGTCATTATGTAAATAAACCCGGTCAATAAAGTCTAAGGTGGCACTTGGTTAAGGTAAAAAAATTGGTTGCCTGTAAAGTCGGTATACGGGCGAAAGTTTTACGTGACAACGACTTTGAGTGGTAAAATAATTTTAATGTGAATATTCATTCGTATAGTAGGAATAAGGATGAAATAATAGTAACAATTTAAAACATTTATTTATACAAAGAATTATATTTAAAACATTAATTTATACAAAGAATCTCGCACTGGGACGCGTGCCTTTCACTTTTTATGTCTGTCTCTCTCGCTCTTAGGCGGGCTAACCATGCCCGAGTGGAAGGGACGCGTGCCTCTCACTCGCTCTCATTGTGAGCGCATAACGTGAGCGGAGCGTAACGCAGTTTCTTGAAGTGTCACCCGGCAAACCAATTTATAAGACGTTGTCACGTCAAAATATCAAAGAACGTGTCTGAAGTTGAAGCAATAAAACAATGATCACAATTTCCAGCAGATTTTAGGTATTTTAATAATTGAAACAAAAAGTAAACTTTAGGAAAAACCGACATCCACAACCCCTATTTAATTAGATTGAGTTTAATACAAAGTGTAACCCCTAATCCCCCCCCCCCCCCCCTTTGGGACTTAATTTCGTCAGATCCCATCTCAGTGCTACCCCACGCTACTAAGGAACCCCTGTACAAAGTTTCATGGCTCTAGGTCCGCCGGTTTAGGCTATGCGTTGCCTGCCCGTCAGCCACGAATTGTATTTGTACCTGTATTGAGCATGGTGGCCATGTGGTCTTCATCATCAGTTCCGCATCACAATATTATTCTTACCGTGAGTAAATGCACGAGTTATTACTAAAACACAAAAATCTCTATAGGTCTGCCTATAATATTTGAAGAGATCCCATCATCAGATCCTGACCTGGTGGTCCACAGTAACAATGGGAAGGTGAACCCTTTAAAACAAAAAAATAATTTTTCAAATTGGTCCATCCGTCTAGGCGCAATCGGGGCACATACATAAAAAAAACATCCGGACGAATTGTAAACCTCCTCCTTTGGGAAGTCGGTTAACAAGAAAAAATATTCGTGGTATTTTGTGGCCGGGACGGACGCTAAGTTAGTTCTGATCTGAAGCCTTCAGAATCCGGTCCACAGTAGCCAGACGGGGTTATCTGGCTGTTAAGTAATTTGCGGAATCCATTTTAGGACGTTATCTTTAGTTACTGTTGCAACCATTATAATTAGCAAGAGATAGTATGGCGTCAATTCTGGACAGCATTTTGAATATCGAAGTGTCACGATTATTCCCATACGAGGTGGCAGAGACAAAATTGTGCCCACTTTTAGTTCTTTTAGCCAGTTGTTCAATGCTCCATTTTGCGTGATAGGACGCTAGCCCTTCGCCGCTGCTGACACTTTTTGGCGGCGGGTATTCTAGAATTCACAGAAAAAAAAGTTTCGTTCAAATAAGATCGAATCTAAATTGCTATTCATCCTCCTTGTTTGCTTCTCGTTTGCAACTGTTTAAGAACAGAGTAGCATATTGATTGATGTTAATGCAGTCTGATGAATATGAAATATAATATTTTATTATAACCCAACCGCCGAGCAAAGCTCGGTTCCTAGATATTTACTTATTCAACTAAGAACCTATAAAATTATGTCAAAAGCTAATAGGAATGTTTTACAGTAATATAAATGTGGCATGCATTAATTTAATTGGTTTTTTGCAGTTGTGCCCAGTTTTGCTATCACTCAAATTAAGGAAAGCCATATTTAAAAATTGGAGAAAATAAATGATTGTATTTTTCATAAGACAATCCAAATGGCCCGTCAAAATATTTTTAATTGACAAAAACTTAATTTAACTTTTTCCTAAATAAAAAGTAAATTAATTGGAACCAATGTTTGTGAACAACGCCCATCTGTGCGTCATGAAAATAATCTCACTGTGCTGCCTTTCTATAATATTATTATTAATGTCACGATAAGCTAAGTAAAGGTCACGGGTACATGTTATGTCTCAGAGAAATCAATTGTGAGGTCAAGGTCAAGGAAAAACATTACGAAATAGATCAATCATTGATAAATTATAATATTTAGTATTATTATTATCCTTCGTGTTAGGTTGACTTGTAAGTACCAAAAAAAGCCTAAACAGTCGATCTTGTTCAAACAATTTATCGACAGATTGTAATCTAACGGTTTTTTTCCGTTAGATTGTAATCTCGCGGATTTTACGGAATATTACGGTGACAAAGGTAATATATTATTAAACATTGGTAAGAAATGCTAGACAAATAACTCTGCAAATTTTGCCATCATTTTAATGCCAATTTTTTATGTAAGTATTTATTGGTTAACAATTATTTTTAGGGTTCCGTACCCGAAGGGTGCCAAACGGGACCCTATTACTGAGACTTCGCTGTCTGTCCGTCCGTCCGTCCGTCCGTCCGTCTGTCTGTCACCAGGCTGTATCTCATGAACCGTGGTAGCTAGACAGTTGAAATTTTCACAGATGATGTATTTCTGTTGCCGCTATAACAACAAATACTAAAAATCAAAATAAATTTAATATTAAGGGGGGCTCCCATACAACAAACGTGATTTTTTTGCTCATTTTTGCTCGATATTGATAATGGTAACAGGTAGACGCTTAAAATGTTCACAATATATTGAGTATATTATTTACATAAAAAATAAATAATTTAATTAAAATTAAATTAATATTTAGGGAGGGCTCCCATACAATTATTTTTTTTGCGGTTTTTTATAGATAATGGTACGGAACCCTTCGTGCGCGAGTCCGACTCGCACTTGGCCGGTTATTAATATTATTGTGCTAATGTGCTAATAAATGGGTCGCATTAGTAAATACTTAGATAAGTCCAAATTTGGTTTCCACGATGCCGCACGTCCATCTTTGATGATCCAGATTTCTCCGTAGACACCCGACGCGCGCCATATTAGCCAGTGTTGCCATATCGCCCAGCGGTGTTGCCATATCACTCAACAGTTTCGCCTAAAAAGGCGCAGCAATTATGGGGAAAAGCTCGATTGAACGGGACTGCCCTTTTTAGGGCCTGTCAGGGAGCACTTATCCAGTGGAGAGCGCATAGATACATTTTCCTATGAAACACAGCTCATCAATTTACGGGCGGCGGGGGACGAGGTAGGAGAGCTGTGATTGGTCAGCCGCTGCGAAACTGTCTGGCGGCCCGTCTTCGTTCATAGGTTGCGTATGCGAACGTTTGTTGAATACAACAAACGTCTGGCGTGCCGCATTCCCCTGCAGGCGCAGTCATTTGGATATATAGTCTCTGGGGCCTGTGGACCGGACGATTACTGTTTTGTATAGTGGGAGACAGGTTGGGTATCCTGAGGGTGAAAATGACCATTATATGTATACTACGATTTGTCAGTCATTTTCAATATCAAGAACTTTCGCTAAACTAAAATAATGTAAGTATTTATACTTACTATTACCACAGGGTGCTCATCCCATACAACTTCGTAAAAAAATATGGCGCGAGGAGTAAGATTTGTACTTTAAACGTCGTGGTTTCAGTTAACATACTTCTGGGTGGCGCTAATCTTAGAATAAATCCTATATATCTTAGCGTCATCTCGTGGTATTTGCAATTATTCGATGGTGCTGCACCAAGCGATAATGGCCTCGAACTATAAAGAAGCTTCCGTAGCATCTCAGTTTACGCCGGTGTCATATTTGGTTCTAGGCGTGGTCTATCTGTATTAGTATAGGTATATTTATGGTATCTGTGTTATTACATTATTCTATAGAGTAATAGAGTGTGATTTTTTGAAAATGTAGGTAATGATTTCGTACACTCTACCTATACATAATTTAAATATTCGTTGGGTTTTTTTTTAAATAAAAGTTACATGCACAGAAATAATATCTAGATATATTTCTGTGGTTACATGGATATATAAATAAATACACGAAATCGAAGAGTGTGGCATCATGCATGGCATGACAGCTTCGGAAATGGCTGCCAAAATTATTGACGAGAATGACGAGTGACCTAGTAACTGTTTTTAGTTCTACCCGCAAGACCTCGCGATGAAAAACGAGACGGTACAGTCGCGGTCAAAAGGCCAATTTTTTTAATTTTTTTTTAATTACTCAAGTTACTTTATTGAACAGTCCTCTGTCCTCCATCAACCCATATTGAGCCAGCGTGGACTATGGCTCAATTTTACTCGTATCGAAGTAAAGGCCCCTCGGTGTGGAGGGGGACATCATGGGCTACTATTATTTATATGGGCCAAACAGTCAAATATATAAAAATCAAATAACGCAAGCGAATGAGCATACAAAGTGTAAATGAATTAACGCAAAATAAGAAACTTCTTTGTTAGGGATATCATTCTGAGCAACTTTCGTTTTGAAACCGATTTGATCAGAGCAACTTTATTTTCCACTTCCCAGTACATTTTGGCCTGAGTGGTTCAGCTGATTTGTATGGAGAAGTGAATAATAAAGTTGCTCTGATCAAATCGATTTCATAATGAAAGTTGCTCGGAATGTCCCTAAAATAATAGTTACTTTTGGCTAGGGGTCCAAAAGTAACCCTGTATGTATGATCCTTATTGACGGCCTCTGAGGCGCAGCGGTTGCGCATCTGCCTACCATGCGAGAGGGAGGTCCCGGGTTCGAATCCCGGCTGGGGACAAAAAAAACCCAGGTCTTGGATGTTTACATGTTTGTGATTTCGCTGTTTCCGGTTCCCACGATACACGGTATCCTAGTGTGGGGCCTATTAGAGATAAACCGAACAGACCCAATGACGTTTTGTATTCGGTCGGGTTCAATATATGTTTGCAAATGCTTATGTTATGTTCATGGTATTATGTAAAGAAAGATACAAAATATGAGTTATTTTACTTTTTTCGTTGTACTATCTACTCACTCATTCATTAACGTAATCTTTATTCATAATTGTTTGCTTTGTATTCTACCTAATGGTTAACGACACTTTATTTTAAGTTTTTGAAGGGTCTTGTTTCGTTATTGGCATTTCACAATTTGTTTTAATATGTTTTCATTTTACGTTGTAAACTGCTGTGAAACAACAAATAATATATATATAAATAAATACTATGGAGCGTGTGGAATTCGGCTTCGTACTTGACCGTTTATTCAATAAATACTGGTGTGTAATTAGTAATTACACCTTTTGAGTATTATTTGAGGCACCTAAATATTATATTGAACTAAGCAAACGTCTCTGCGTGCTATGACCACTTACTACCCATACTTTCATTATTTTATTTATCTTCTTACAGGTCGTTATTGCGTACATAATAAGCAGTATTTTTCATTGCAGATATCACAAATGTATGTGTGTATTGACTGGCGACGAAATGCGAGTGCGCAGGCAACTAATCAAAACAATTAGCTATATACTGGTACTGAGAAAAGTATCTTATGTAAAAAATACATTAACGGACCTTTCGCTTTTTATATAACGAAATATTAAATCACATCAGCTATCCACTTTTCACATTCTAACTTGGTTTGCTTGAAGAGATCTAGAGATAAGCTTGCCTTTGTGAACTATTAATATCTAAGTATTTTCTATTTTTATTATTATTTGTGAACAATAAAGATTTCATGCATGTGAAATATGAATAATAATAATACAGTAATATTACAACAGTAACAGTATCAATACAATAAAAATGCAGACAAAGAAAAATGCTCTAGATTTCTTCTTAATTTTTAATAATGGGTTTCGAGTCTGGTCCAAAATATCGCTCATAGACAGTTAATTAAATAAATGCGTAATTTTTATTATGACACTTTGTTCGCGACTGTACACTGGTGCGCGCGCAGACTCGTTTGCTATCACGTGATCATCGGACCATGTGACGTACAGTTCTTAGTGTGGGGAAAATGTGCTATTAAAAGGTATCCAAAGAGTAAGTCGCGATCTTTAGGTTATTTATCATTTATCACTTTTAATAACATTTTGATTTGAGATATTGCACTGCATTGTTAGGGTCGGAACCCGAAACTGATTCGATCAGAGCAAATTTAATTTTTGCTTCTCCATATAAATCAGGTGACTGCCCGGGCCAAAACGTATGGAAGAATGAAAAATAAAGTTGCTCTGATCAAATCGTTTTCATAGAGAAAGTTGCTCAAAATGAGGTTCTTAACAACCCCTTAAAATATGACACCTTTCTGTTACGCCCTGTATATAAATACTTAAATGCTATTTTATGTTATTAGCTTTAAGTACATATTTACATAAGAAATTATTATCTACTTACTTATAAACTTTTTTTTTACATAGAACTAAACCTAAAATAGTCAGATCACTGCCGGTCGGGGGGGGGGGGGGGGCGCCCAAAACGCTGGCACCCCGTTACCATAGTATAAATAAGAAATAGTAAGTTCACTAGGCCCCTGTTCGCATGATAACTCAAACTCAAACTCAAAACGTTTATTGCGACATTGTGGTGGTATATGGTGATATATATATATATATATATATATATATATATATATATATATATATATATATATAGAATTTGAAGAACCGACAATGAACCCAGTGAGGGCACTGCAACTACCTACTCTTGCTCAAACGGCTAGGGTTGTCGCAACAAGTTAACACGTGCCGCCCCGGCGGCCGGGCCGGACGAATGACGTTGACACGTCGCATCCATTGCTTGCATAGCCCTGTCTCGCAGCACGCGAAGGACGCGAGATTCGGCAATGTGTGCGTGTGTCGGCGGCGCGTGCTTATACGGAATGCAATGTAGCTGTGTGTGTGTGCGGCTGTTCTCGCTGTTTTGTTTGAAGTGAACCTGGCGTGCCGTTACGTTACCTCGCTATCTCAACCCCCAACACTAAAACCACATTTTTTAACTAACGCAATTTTTGCCCGCGGCAGCCGTATCATTACGCTGAATCAACAGGCGCCTAGGCATAGCTGTGATCTGTAATTTGTTACAAATTAAAAGAGATACAAATTATACGCTGACAGCATGATGTGGTAATGCGCAATACACTTTGAGAATTGGCGTCAAAATTAATAACTAACGAACCAAACTGACAGCTAAATGTGGGATATATAGGATTTATTCTAAGATTAGCGCCACCTAGAAGTATGTTAACTGAAACCATGGCGTTTAAAGTACAAATCTTACTCCTCACGCCATCTCTTTTTTACGAAGGGTTACTAATTCTAATTCGTATGGGACAGAGCGGACAGAGACTACATATCCAATTGACTGCGCCTGCGAGGGAATGCGGCTCGATAAATGTTTGTTGTATTCAACAAACGTTCGCATACGCAACCTATGTACGATGATGGGCCGCCAGACAGTTTCGCAGCGGCTGACCAATCACAGCTCTCTTACCTCGTCCCCCGCCCGCCCGTAAATTGGTGAGTTGTGTTTCAAATGAAAATGTATCTATGCGCTCTCCACTGGATAAGTGCTCCCTGGTAATATGGGATGAGCACCCTGTGGGTATTTAAAAAATAAAACATAAAATAAATACCTAGTAATAGTAAGTGCAGTCTTTCAACGACCTTTTGGCTGATGATGAGTGACATTTGCAGGGTGGCGCCACTTCTACGCAACTTACGCAACGAACCTATCATCAACACCGACCTTTCATTCTTCATTGGTCAATTAGCGTTAGTTCCACCTATACGTCTACAGTCAGGGAGCACTTATCCAGTGGAGAGCGCATAGATACATTTTCCTTTGAAACATAACTCACGAATTTACGGGCGGCGGGGGACGAGGTAAGAGAGCCGCTGCGAAACTGTCTGGCGGCCCGTCATCGCGTAATTCGTAATTTCTTTATTGTACTCACATGACAGTAAAAATAGCTTAACATAGAAAAAATATGTACAAAGGCGAGCTTATCTCTTATATGAGATTTCTTCCAGCAAACCATGTTGTGTAGGAGACGGAGATGATAGGTAAGGGGAAGAATTGCGCGTACAATAAAACTATTCTAGTACCTAATAATACATAGATATTATTATTATTACACATAGGTACATATAAGAACCTATTGCTAAGGAATAGACTACATACACAGTTACATAAATACAGCTTAACAATAAATATCGTAAGAATACACTAATACATACCAGTATTATATCTAAATTGACAATGAAAGATAGTGCTTCTTTAGTCGTCATCGTATATAGGTTGCATACAACTTATGTTTGGCGAGCTGTATTCCCCCGCAGGCGCAGTCAATTGGATTGTATAGTCTTCAGTCTACAGTCTCCACCATTTGCAGAAAGAAAAGTAGACACTCGTAGCACCGAATACCGAAAACAGTAGGGATATTATCGCGCTATAACAAAAAGGAGCAAGCTGATCGCACGGCGTTCGCGGCTGCGGCTGTCACCGGCAGGGAGCGTGCAGGAATTGATGACGTCACTGCAACGCGGGGGCTAGGGATGGCACTGCTGCGAAATATTAATAAAATTAAAAATAATTATTATAAATTATTTGCATTTAAATTACATATTTAGGACCAATTTCTCCTGTTATAGATATTTTTTTAATATTAAGTTACAGTGCAATGAATATGAATAAATGTAAACCATGATTAAAATTGCGTTTCTTGTGTCTAATATTATTATAATATACTTATTTTACCATCAAAATTCAAATAGATAATTATTAACTATTCTACACCTAAGTCAAAAGTATAAAAATTCGATTACACGTTGATAGATAGGCCTACGTCCACCCTGCGCCTCACACTTCGTCAAAGTCAGTCAAGTAGGTACACAAACTCGCATTTCTCTGGTCTTGACTGGACTTAGATGTAAAAAACGTAAAAAAGAGTACAATAGACAGCATTACTGACAAAGCTGGTAAAATAAAATATAGGTACAAAAGTGGGCCTCCACAAAAAATGGGAATTGTGACTCTATTCCCGAGTTGAACGAAACGATTTAGTTTAAGGTTGTCACTTTACTGATTTAAGGACGAGAAACTCATTGGATTGTAATATGTTTCTGATGTAAATTTCAATTTGTTTGGTGCAACTCAATATAGCTTTGTTTATCTTATAAACACATTTGCCTAATTTCATTAATTCTGCTTCCAACTCAAGTTTAGAAATTAACCTGATTCCACATAGCGAGTGGGAGAACAACATAACATACTCACCATTCTGTCATGATGGATGTTATAACTTGTCCAATTACAATAATAAGATCGTTGGCACTCCCATTTGTGTTGTAAGAGATAGAGAGGCACATCCTACAGTTTTATTGACCGTGTTTGAACATAAACTTACACCTTTAAGTCTTTAATTTGAGTTGGCGGTTGTAAAAGCATACGGGCGTAAGCTGGTCTGTCTGAGTAAACCGCAAATGCATAGCTTACTATTACATTTATTTTAACTTCATGGAAACAATAAGTGAAATAAAGTTAACTTGAAAGCAATATAATCTAAAATTGTGTTTATAATAACTACTTACTAAATAAAAAATAAAAATAAATTAAAGTTGTGCACTTTCGAACCACTCTGAACCGATTTTAATAAATCATGAAGAAAAAGCTATGCAGTGATACATAGGAAATTAGGAACTCATAAGTATCCAAGGATTTCCCATCAATGACATGAACAAAAATTGTATAATATTTAAATTGTTTCGAACAATGAATGGATCAAGTTTCTAATTAATTATCTTATTTGCTACCTAAATCAATCTAAAATTACCACTTAAAAATATTTTAATTTAATACAGCTAGGTATCACTGGTAATACGCCGTGATAAACCATAATTTTGAAAATTTTAAATAAGTATAAGTCAGTCGTGCGTGGCAGCCCTAACAGAGATTTCGTGCATTTTTTCGACAATTTGGCAGCGCGTTAGAGATAGAGAATTGATGTGATATCGCTTGCCAGATCCAGAAACTTCCTTAAGCTAACTCCAGACGTTTTCAGCTTGCTGCAAACTCCACAACTCTTCAAACGAAATCGTTTATAATGCGTTTTATACAGCCTTTCCAACTAGTGTTGCCGGATAATCGATTATCAATTAATCGATTAGTAGGTACCTAAATAATCTAACAAATCGATCTAGTATCGATTCTATCGATATAATCGATTGGATCGATACTATCGATTCTTATACTTGTACCAATATAATCGATTATAATCGATTAATCGATTGTAATTGCTGTTTCTGATAATTAAATCGATTATATCGATAGTATCGATGGTGAGAAGCAAAACAATATAATCGATAAAATCGATACTATCGACACAATCGATTAAATCGAGGTATCGGTTTAATATAATCTAAACGATACCTGGATTAAATCGATTGTGTCGACAGTATCGATTTAATCGATTCTATATGTAATCGATTTAATTATCAGAAACAGCAAATTATAATCGATTAATCGATTATAATCGATTATATTAGTAAAATTATGAGAATCGATAGTATCGATCCAATCGATTATATCGATAGAATCGATTCTAGATCGATTTGTTAGATTATTTATATGTACTTAGGATAATCGATTAATAATCGATATACGATCGATTATCCGGCAACACTATTTCCAACCATCTTTTGGCGCGCAGTGACAGCTGGATGGAACTGACGCTTGATGTCCGATGAGGAGTGAAGTCTCTGTTGAGGACAGACCGATCCTTTGGCGTGTGAGTTACGTTTTCGGGGGTGGCGCCAGTTCTACGCAACCTAATGCAATGAACCTGTCAAAAAGCGTTAGTTTGTACCTGTCACCGCACGCCAAGAGATTGTTGGACAGCTGTAGGGGTCGTATTCTAGAACGAATCTCTAATCTGAGATCTACTCAAGAGTAGTCTTAAGAGTACGCGCTTATTCTTAATCGATGCTTGAGACTAGTATCAAAAATCATAATTCATCTGAGTGATCAGCTTGAGACTGATCTTGAGATTCGTTCTAGAATACGACCCTAGAACAGGCGCCCTACTGTAAATGTTACTCATCAGCCAGAGACTGTTGTAGCTTATGTTCATGATTCCCGCCTTTTCCCATACGGCATGGGAGGATTATTATCTTTATTTTGCCTGACAGGGGGCTTGTCTATCGCCGCAGCTGTAGAGTAATGAAGGTTTCCTCTATTTGAAATATTTATTCACTTATATAACGTCATGCCCTATAGAGGCGTCAGAGGCACACTTAATAGTCGAATCAAATTGAAATAGTTTCATCTGAATCGGGGAGTAGGTATATCGGCACTTGACTCCTTGGTAGATGCCTGTGGGGAGGGGAGGGGGGGATATCGCTGTCATATTCAATAGTTTTGTTGTGGTAGGTCGTGGCGTATTGGGGACATACCAATAATAACACCAGTGGCAGTCGCTTCTGGACGAAAGAATCCTTTGACTTTGACAGTGACTACCAAGACGACAATTAATGTCTATCGCAAGGGGATGAGAACTTATTTTCCCCTAATTTTAATGTCATTTTTTTTCCTTTTCGCCCAGGAGAATGGACAATCTCTCGAGTCTCGACTGAAAGGTACCTACGCATAAGGGGTTAAAACTTAATGGCCGTGAACTGTCAAAACGGGCCTTTTATTTTCAACCGACTTCAAAAAAAGGAGGAGGTTCTCAATTCGACCCGTATGATTTTTTATTTTTTTCTTTTTTTTTTCTTCTATGTTTGTTACGCGATAACTCCGCCAATTATGAACCGATTTGAACAAATCTTTTTTCGGCGTATAGGTAATACCTCAAGGGTGGTCCCATTGACACCAGGTCAGGATCTGATGATGGGATCCTGGAGAAATCGAGAGAACTCTTCAAATATTATAGGCAGACCTATAGTGATTTTTGTGTTTTTCATAATAACTCGTGCAAATGCACATAGCATAATATTGTGATGCGGAACTGCTCATGAAGACCACATATGGCCACCAGATCTGCTCAATACTAGGTACAAATACAATGCGTGGCTGACGGGCAGGCAACGCATAGCCTAAACCGGTGCACCTAGAGCCATGAAACTTTGTACAGAGGTTCCTTAGTAGCGTGGGGTAGCACTGAGATGGGATTTGACAAAATTAAGTCCCCAGGGGGGGGGGGGGATAAGGGGTTACCGTTTGTATTAAACTCAATCTAATCAAATAGGGTTTGTGGAAGTCGGGTTTTTCTAAATTTTACTTTTTGTTTCAATTATCTGTAATTATAAACGTGTGTTGTATGCAACACTGAATAAAGTGATTAACTTTCTATCTATATGTATCTTTAGATGTTATGTTGTAATATTTTAAATGGGTGTGTAATCTGATCAAGCCACTATACGCGATGAGCTCAGTAAATCAACTTAAAAATACTATCTTCTATTTACAATAATCACGTCGATTTAACAATCGGGATCGATAAAACAAAATCATATATTTTTTTAATAATTTCTCAATAATTTCTCAATCAATAATTTTTTTTAAATAATGGCTTCCATCGATTTGATGATTCTGCCATGTCAAGTATCAGAGGTGGCACGATATTATTTATTGAGTATTTTCCGTTGAAAATGTCTATATTTCCGGAACTTAGAACAGAAAAGACTCTCTCACTGAGCTACGGGTGCGCGCCAAAAACTTTTTTAACAGGCGTACCAACTTATGTAAATAATAAAAGTAAAATCCATTAACCTCGTGGCGCCCACGTGCCTTTAGAAACACCAAAATAAACATGGCGACTCCAGCCCAGAACATTTTCAAAGTAACTTTGAATTACTGCCCGCGCGCCTTTCAGAAACCCATAATAAAAATCTCGGTACAAATTTTGAAATTTCGCGGGTTAAAAGACGTCATTTTATTTGATTTCTGAACGAAATATTAAGGAACAGTTTCCGGTATGCTTTCATTGGCTGGAACATTTGACAAATGCCATTTTGAAGAAAACAGACGACGGCATGGCTGTTTCGCGAACACGTGGTAAGTAAATCATATTTTTTTATGATAATTAGTGATTGTTGAGTATGTGTTTATGCAAAAAGTTTCTCAATAATAGGTACTTTTTACACAGTGATAATTAGTTCGCATTGTTAGGGCTTAAATACTGCCTAATTTTGGGTTCAAATAATATGTACTTTGTAAAGGCGGTAGGGTCGAAGCTAGTAGGTACCTACATATTGAAAATGTATGAATGTTTTTCGTTTGTTGCTCTAAGATTTTGGTTTACGAAATATTTTAAATATTAGTAATATAAATAATCCACTAATCTTTCACTGACAAATTAATAGAGGTTCAGGATTGCATTGAGCACCAATACACCTAGGTGTTTTATTCACAGGTTTGCGGGATGATGAAATCCAAGTCCTTATGGACGATGGTGCACTGGACAATTCAGAGTTTGAAGACGACGGAGAAGAGGATGCAGATTCCATAGTAGATTATGGTGACAATATGGCCAATAGCTCGTCAGGTACAAGCTCAGAAGATGAAGAGCCCCTATCCAATTTCCAGACCGGACCACGGACTCGCGGAGGGAGAGCTAGAGGCACTGGTCGTGTTCGTACTCGTACTTCTAATATAGGAGCTTTATGAGGATAGGTATTAAGAAATAATTTGATATTGTAAGAATTTAATGAATAATAGACAAGAAGTTACACTTAAAGTTTGTTGAGAATGTTATGAAAGAATTAGTTATTATATTGACGTAAATGAGAAAAGCCTAAGATTTAGGAGACTGATTAGAAAAAAATACCTGTGTTAGAATAATAATAAGAAGAAGAAAGTCAGGAGGAGTCATTCCATTGAAAATAAACATGTAAATCCTAAAAAGTTGTTTAATTTTACATAACTTCATATTTTTTCTTATTCTAGTAAGTGTGGCCCAGTGGCCTTTATAAAGAACAAAAGATAGACAAATAACTGAATTTAAAAACACAAGGTAATATAATCATAACTATACCCTAAAAGTTTCACTACGAACCGATAACTCTAACACATTCAATTTTCAACTCAAAACCTTGGGCGTTAAGGGCTATAAAAATTATGTCCTATGAGAAGGCCATTCGGGTCATAGTCAAGGATGAGGCAAAAATTCTCTGGGCGCTACGAGGTTAAACCGTGGCATCATGAAAGACCCAGCAAGCCATCTAGTGGTGAGTAGCAGTACTAACATAGCTAAATAGTCCTGTCCTCTGGCGGGTTTTTTTTGTAACTAAATACGGAATGGGCGAACTCTGGCGGCTTTTTTTGTAACTAAATACTGAATGGGTGACTTCTGTTGGTAAAAAGCAGAAATAAATTGGCAAATATAATGAAATAACCGGCCGAGTGCGAGTCGGACTCGCGCACGAAGGGTTCCGTGCCATTATCTATAAAAAACCGCAAAAAAAAAATGTATGGGAGCCCTCCCTAAATATTAATTTAATTTTAATTTAATTATTAATTTTTTAAGTAAATAATATACTCAATATATTGTGAACATTTTAAGCGTCTACCTGCTACCATTATCAATATCGAGCAAAAGTGAGCAAAAAAAATCACGTTTGTTGTATGGGAGCCCCCCTTAATATTAAATTTCTTTTGATTTTTAGTATTTTGTTGTTATAGCGGCAACAGAAATACATCATCTGTGAAAATTTCAACTGTCTAGCTACCACGGTTCATGAGATACAGCCTGGTGACAGACGGACGGACGGACGGACGGACAGACGGACAGCGAAGTCTCAGTAGTAGGGTCCCGTTTGGCACCCTACGGGTACGGAACCCTAAAAAGTAAACGATGGCGATGGTACTTACCGGGCATTATTTACCTCTTTGCCACGAGGATAGTAATATGAGTTTAGGTATTCTAATCCATGGTAGGTATTACCTATTGGTTTACATCACACGCGCAGCACAATGCCTGACTGACATTGCCTGAAAAGCGAAATATACATACCTACTAGGTACCTACTAGTCTTTTTAGGGTTCCGTACCAAAGGGTGCCAAACGGGACCCTATTACTGAGACTTCGCTATCCGTCCGTCTGTCTGTCACCAGGCTGTATCTCATGAACCGTGGTAGCTAGACAGTTGAAATTTTCACAGATGATGTATTTCTGTTGCCGCTATAACAACAAATACTAAAAATCAAAAGAAATTTAATATTAAGGGGGGCTCCCATACAACAAACGTGATTTTTTTTGCTCATTTTCGCTCGATATTGATAATGGTAGCAGGTAGACGCTTAAAATGTTCACAATATATTGAGTATATTATTTACTTAAAAAATAAATAATTAAATTAAAATTAAAATAATTTTTAGGGCGGGCTCCCATACAAAATTATTATTTTTTTGCAGTTTTTTGACCGAGCGAGCGAAGCGAGCGAAGCGTCTCCGTTTCAGGTTTGGGCAAAAATGCTTTCGTATGTCCGGTTGTTCTCCTCTACAGGTCGCATTTATGAACCGATTCTCGTGAAATTTTGTGAGCAGGTTGGAAAAATAAATAGAATTTTTTACTCGAGCCAGTTTTTTGATTTTTTTCAAAATGGCGGAGATATGGGGTTTTAAAATGTAAAAAAATCGCTACAACCCAAACGGCTCGATGGATATTAACAAATGAGGTGTCGTTGGATTCGTAAAGACCATGAGAGTGAAACAGATTATATAATTTTAGTAAAAAGTCAATAGGTTGTATTAAAGATCGCGAAATGTAGTTTACAAAGTTATTGGTGCGGCTACTTTCATACTGCATGTACGTAACCAGGTACATTCATAAGTTTGTATGTGTTATTGAAAGAAAATTATTTGGGGATATTTTTTTATGTGTGTTAGCAGTTCAGCTTTCCCACCGACATACTCGCGAGGTCTACAGCTCACAGAGCCACTAGTTATAGATAATGGTACGGAACTCGCACTTGGCCGGTTATTGAATATCGCGGATTTTCTAAGTACCTAGCTATTACCTGCAAATCTTGCCCTTACATATTATATTATTCTCCGGTAGGTACATGGCCACCACCCGGATCCAAAAAATACTATACATATAAGTAATGGACCTGACCTGAGTCTCAGGTGTCCAAGGTGTACAATTACAAGTGCAACATGTAGGTAGCTACCTACATTGATAAGATAACAGACTATAAACTGATCAAAACAATTAAATAGGCAGTCAGAGACTATATATATCCAATTGACTGCGCCTGCGGGGGAATGCGGCTCGCCAAACGTTTGTTGTATTCAACAAACGTTCGCATACGCAACCTATGTACGATGGCGGGCCGCCACACAGTTCCGCAGCGGCTGACCAATCACAGCTCTCTTACCTCGTCCCCCGCCGCCCGTAAATTGGTGAGTTGTGTTTCAAAGGAAAATGTATCTATGCGCTCTCCACTGGATAAGTGCTCCCTGTAGGCAGTGAAGAGCGTCCACTTTATCATTGATAGAGTAGAATGATAAATAAATCTCTATTATATATAACTCTAATACTTTAATATCTCTAATACAGGGTGACATTTAATTAGCTGACCATATTTTGTGGAATGATAGTACCCATCATTATGAAGAACTTTCCCCATGAAACATAGTCGCAACCGAAAGAAAAATTTGGGTCTCCGTAAACATGAAATCAGCTGATCGGGGCAATTACTGAGGGACGAATTTTTTTAGGGTTCCGTACCCGAAGGGTGCCAAACGGGACCCTATTACTGAGACTTCGCTGTCCGTCTGTCCGTCCGTCCGTCCGTCCGTCCGTCCGTCCGTCTGTCACCAGGCTGTATCTGATGAACCGTGGTAGCTGGACAGTTGAAATTTTCACAGATGATGTATTTCTGTTGCCGCTATAACAACAAATACTAAAAATCAAAAGAAATTTAATATTAAGGGGGGCTCCCATACAACAAACGTGATTTTTTTGCTCATTTTTGCTCGATATTGATAATGGTAGCAGGTAGACGCTTAAAATGTTCACAATGTATTGAGTATATTATTTACTTAAAAAATAAATAATTAAATTAATATTTAGGCGGGGCTCCCATACATTTTTTTTTTGCGATTTTTTATAGATTCGCACGGAACCCTTCGTGCGCGAGTCCGACTCGCACTTGGCCGGTTATTGTATTTATTTTTCCATTGCGACTATATGTTTCTCGGGGAAAGTTATTCATAATGTTGGGTACTTGGTACTATCATTCTCTAAAATATGGTCAGCTAATTAAATGTCACCCTGTATATTTAAATCACTAAAATTCCCAAGGCGATAAAACAATTTGGTTATGATTTTATTGATCACCTAATACCTAACTGATTAGGTTGACCTTTTTGATAACCTAATAAATCATTTTGGTTCCTAAAGTAATGATACTAATAAATAGATCTGTCACTTTATACTTTATTGCACACAAATCAATACATTATGACAATTAAAAATGGAAATGACATGTACAAAGGCGAGCTTATCTCTACGTCACCTAACTATGTCTATGTCACCTAACTTGAATCACCAAACAATACAATAACCGGCCAAGTGCGAGTCGGACTCGCGCACGAAGGGTTCCGTGCCATTATCTATAAAAAACCGCAAAAAAATAATGTATGGGAGCCCCCCTAAATATTAATTTAATTTTAATTTAATTATTTATTTTTAAGTAAATAATATACTCAATATATTGTGAACATTTTAAGCGTCTACCTGCTACCATTATCAATATCGAGCAAAAATGAGCAAAAAAATCACGTTTGTTGTGTGGGAGCCCCCCTTAATATTAAATTTCTTTTGATTTTTAGTATTTAGGATTTTTAGTAGTTAGTATTTATAGCGGCAACAGAAATACATCATCTGTGAAAATTTCAACTGTCTAGCTACCACGGTTCATGAGATACAGCCTGGTGACAGACGGACGGACGGACGGACGGACGGACGGACGGACGGACGGACGGACAGACGGACAGCGAAGTCTCAGTAATAGGGTCCCGTTTGGCACCCTTCGGGTACGGAACCCTAAGAATGGTCACTTAAAAAAAATGATAACTTTTTATCGGTCATGTAGATGGTCACCTAATTAATAGATTGGCTACCTACAAAATTAATTATAATAAATATATATTATTGTGGTCAGCCGCACTGTTCAATGCTCCAGGACAATGCTATTCGTTTGTAGAATTGGGTGCCAGTAGAATACCCCTAGACAAGATGCAAAAAGCTAGATATTATCGTTCGCACGAAACGCTAAGAAAAGAATGTGTATACTTACATGATGTGATTTGACAATTAGTCACGCTGCGCTTGCGTCACCAAATGTCAAATCGCATAAATTTTGAGTTTTCGTTGCTATTCGTTTTCGTAGCGTTATTAACTTTGTCTAGACTTGCAGGAGGAAATAGCTCAGTAGGTACTAGCTCGCCCGTTAAATGCTCTACTCACGATGCAACTTGGCTTGCAATCTGTCGCTGCAACTCATAGAAGGCAGGTTGCATTGCAACCGCTGGAGAAAGATGGAGCAGGAAAATATACAGCCCTTCCTGCCCCGTCCTTCTCTATCGGTCTATGAGTTGCAGCGACCGATTGCAAGCCAGGTTGCATCGTGAGTAGAGCATTGTATTTGTACCTAGTATTGAGCAGTTCTGGTGGTCATATGTGGTCTTCATCAGCAGTTCCGCATCACAATATTATGCTTACCGTGAGTAAATGCACGAGTTATTAATAAAAACACAAAAATCACTATAGTTCTGCCTATATTATTTGAAGAGTTCCCTCGATTTCACCAGGATCCCATCATCACATCCTGACCTGGTGTCAATGGGACCAATGGGAAGGTAAACCCTTTCTTACAAAAAAATATTTTTCCAAATCGGTCCATCCGTCTAGGCGCTATCGGGGAACATACATAAAAAACAAACATCCGGACGAATTGTAAACCACCTCCTTTGGGAAGTCGGTATAATTAAATTATCAAAGAAGAAACAATACAGACAACTACCGACAGGCCTCTGAACCATACATTCACTTGACTGAGAGGAGAAATCCTCAAGGCCTCATAAGTAACATAACAGTTAAGAGTTACTAACTATAGGGAACTAACTTTAACGAAAACTTTATAATTATTTGTGTAATAATAATGAAACTTGGCGCATGCATAAAACATATAAACATATAAATAAACTAGTAATTCAAGATTCCTCTGGACCTTTGAAAGATGCGACCTCAAATTAGATCCGAAACTGAGCTCTAAATTGACGTACATAAGATTCTATTTCAATCTAATCGCATGCAGTAGAAGAAGCTTCTTCTACTGATAATCATTTTGACCGCTGCTTGGTGGCTATTCTAATAAAAAACAGTATTTTTAAATAAAAATATATTTTAAACTTTTATTATGTATGTATGTAACTGAAGCTGGATTTCACCAACAATAAGTTATAAGTACTACAGAATAACTATCCCGAGGATAACTTGTATGACAAATGACAGTTCATAATGAGGTGATCTGATCTAGGTGTCACTGGTGTCTATGAAAAAGTAGAAGATACTCTCGAGTAAAAGTTACTCTTTCGTTCGTAAAATCCAGCCTGACCGCCGCACTCAGAGAGATTTAATCAACCATTACGTCAGTTCCAAATTTTAATTTACATACAAAATCCTTTACTTAGTAATCCTTAAGAATCATTAAGTGACTCTGGGTACGGCGGTTAGAGATATAAATATCGGTATAGTATATATCGTTTGATTATTTAAGTATAGGTCTTCCATTGACTTTTAAGGTTAAATTAAAAATCTGTTGGATAAATACTTATCATCTTTAATTTACGTACGTAAGCACTGTTCAGACAAAAATTCCATACATTTAACGTATGGAATTTTTGTCTGAACAGTGCTATGTACCTATTTCGTATAGTAATCTTGCTTTGTGTAAGTAGGTAGTAAAGTTTGTTTTTAAATGATAAAAAAACGAAACAAAATTACCACTCAAAATCCCAAATATATCTAATAAAATAAGTATGAAGATCTATCTATCTTTGAAGATATCAAAACCCACTTTAACGAACAAAACTGGCAGTTGAATTTAAAATCCGAGAGCTCTTGAGCTTTGTTTCCAAACTCGTTAATTTTAAAAGTTTAGTGAGTTTAGTTGCGATGTGAAGCCTCTGGAATAGGCTTCGAGTGTGAGTGTATCTCAGTGTGGTAATGCCCTTGGCACAAAACAGTCGGTTAGATAAAGTATTTTTTTATAATAAGTATTTTGTGTTGTTAGTTTTATTTTATAGTGTTAAGTACCTAATTATTCTTGTGTCATGTGAAGTGGAGTTAGGGTAGGTATCTAGATTTTTCAAATCTGTGTTAGCCTAATTCATAATAAGATAACTACCCACCTTAGGTCGTTTTTAATTTCCTGTCGTAATTTATACAATATTTAAGTAGTGTCATTTATTTTATTTTATTGTGATTATCCTTGTGTTTATGTTATGTGTAGTGGACTTAGGGTATCTAGATTTAGCAGATCTGTGTTGATATAATGTTACCTTTACCTTAGGGTGTTTTTGTTTTTATATTCCTGTTGTGGACCTTACAATCTAAAATCTTCATCATACCCATAGTTTCTGAAAGTGTGGTCAAACGTTACGTGATTAATCGATAACTAATTCGAAATAACAGCACGTGATTGGCTGATATTAACAGAATTGTTGAGGCTAATTTTCGTTTCGGAAACCAGGCATTAGTAAAATACATTTGGGAACTATATTTTCTGTCACCTAAATAATAGATTGGTCACTAAACTGTGATCACGCAATAAATAGATTGGTTCCTAAGAGTAATTCGTGACCAAACTAATAAAAAAGGTCACCAAACATTGATCAACTACCTAACCTACGTAATTATTCTAAATTGGTCACCTCAATTAGATTGGCCACCTAAATAGTAGATTGATCACCTGAATAGTAGATTGGTTATTTAAATAGTAGTTAGATTGGTTACCTAAATAATATATTGGTCACATAAATAGTACATTGATCACTTAAATAGTAGATTGATCACCTAAATAGTATCTATATTGGTCACATTTTAACATACTGCTACATAACTTTTAACTTTAGCTCGTTTATGTTAAATTGTTTCATAGATTTTGAACTTTATTTGGACTTTGGACGGACCAGCCCCCTTATTCGGTAACTCAATGATGATCACTCAATGATGATCCGTAAAGAAATATATATAATATTCCGGCTAATTTAGCTGACTTATTTTGATATCCGTTGGTTACACGTTATTTGAACGACACCAATAGCTTCTTAATTTTTACTGATCATCATTGAGTGATCATCACTGAGTTAGCGAAGGGGGCAATAAAGGCAAGAAGGGGCGATAAGGGGGCAGCTAGTAGATAACAATGTCTCTCACCCGACCAGACCACCCAACAATGTCACCATCACATCCCCTGCTGCTACTCCTGGCTGCATCATCAGTCGCCAGCTACAAGATCCTGTGCATCTTCCCCGTACCCTCGCACAGTCACAACACCCTGGGGAAGGGGGTGGTGCGTGCGCTGTTAGATGCCGGGCATGAGGTGAGCTGGCAACTTGGATTTTTCTCGGCTATCGAGATCATATCCCTTAAATATAATCGTTCGAGATACTGATTAGGTATCTACGCCGAAAACTTTCTGGATTTGAATTTAGGTCAAGTATGGTAATTCCTCAAGACGCTTGTTATCGGTAAGTCTCAGGATGAATTGGCTGGTAATGTTGATCTCAGCGGTCTCAACAAATTCTTCTCGGTCCCCCCTGTCGTCATGAATCCTTTTGTAAAGAACGCCACGCTTTATCACTTGCGCACGAGTACAGCTCCTACCTCAACTCCTTTTGAAATCAGACTTGTCGGAATCGATGCGGTTAAAAAGTCTGTGCTCGCTGTTTCGTCTAAAGCTGTAGGATATGATAATATGTGTTCCAAAATGATCACTACTGTACTTAACGAGCTTCTTCCTGCTAGAGCTCGTCTCAGCTGAAATGACGCGCCCCACTCCTTGGTTTTGTCTGACAAGTAAATACGAAACCAAGGAGTGGGGCGCGTCATTTCAGCTTAGACGAGCTCTATCACACACATTATAAACCACTCTTTCTCCAGTTTCTCCTTCCCTAATGTGTGGAAACAAGCTTTAAAGAGTTTCGTCCAATTATCATAGCTTAGGCGGTATCAAAACGATATCGAGATATCTCGGTTGGTCGAAAAACTTGTCGTAAGAATAGCTTTTTCTTGTTTTTGATAGAGATTACGGTATCTCAAAATCGATATTTCGACCATGGACATGATCTCGGTAGCGCCAGAATTGCCCCGCAGCAGGGGGGAAATTCTCGCTCTCTGTCTAATACTTAAATGTAATTCTAGGTAACCTACGCGACTCCATACCCAGACAAGAAACCGACAAAAAACTTGAAGGTGATCGAGCTAAAGACTAGTCATATCACTACTTGTAAGTATTATAAACTTATTAAGTTTAATATTGAGTCTTTTTGACCAATATATTATTTGCTTTTGTGTGGTTTTTTATGATACTTATTGTATTTATTTATGTACTCCTTTTCTTGTATACAGACAGTGTGACATTTATCAGCTGACCATATTTTGGGGAATGATAAGTAGTACCCATCATTATGAACAACTTTTCCCCAAGAAACATAATAGTCACAAATAAAAATAAAAATTTCGTCTCCGATGACCCGATCAGCTGATTTCAAGTTACTATGGGAGACCCAAATTTTTTTTTTTTGCGACCGGTATATTCCTTGGGGAACATTCTTCATAATGGGTACTATCATTCCCCAAAATATGGTCAGCTAATTAAATGTCACCCTGTAAAAGTAGTTTTTGAATTTTATTTTATAATTTTATTTGAAATGTACCTACCTAATAAATAGATTGAAGTGAGTAGTGGATATTATCAGATTGGTTCCTTTGTATACTCTAGGCTCCGGTTTCAGTAAAATATTTTCTTAGTGGGTCTCGTAAAAAGGAGCTACCCTCAAAATGTCAGCCTAGCTTTAACCGTTTGGTTGCGCTGATGACTCACTCACTCAGTCAGTCAGTCAGTCAGTCAGTCAGTCAGTCAGTCAGTCAGTCAGTCAGTCAGTCAGTCAGTCAGTCAGTCAGTCAGTCAGTCAGTCAGTCAGTCAGTCAGTCAGTCAGTCAGTCAGTCAGTCAGTCAGTCAGTCAGTCAGTCAGTCAGTCAGTCAGTCAGTCAGTCAGTCAGTCAGTCAGTCAGTCAGTCAGTCAGTCAGTCAGTCAGTCAGTCAGTCAGTCAGTCAGTCAGTCAGTCAGTCAGTCAGTCAGTCAGTCAGTCAGTCAGTCAGTCAGTCAGTCAGTCAGTCAGTCAGTCAGTCAGTCAGTCAGTCAGTCAGTCAGTCAGTCAGTCAGTCAGTCAGTCAGTCAGTCAGTCAGTCAGTCAGTCAGTCAGTCAGTCAGTCAGTCAGTCAGTCAGTCAGTCAGTCAGTCAGTCAGTCAGTCAGTCAGTCAGTCAGTCAGTCAGTCAGTCAGTCAGTCAGTCAGTCAGTCAGTCAGTCAGTCAGTCAGTCAGTCAGTCAGTCAGTCAGTCAGTCAGTCAGTCAGTCAGTCAGTCAGTCAGTCAGTCAGTCAGTCAGTCAGTCAGTCAGTCAGTCAGTCAGTCAGTCAGTCAGTCAGTCAGTCAGTCAGTCAGTCAGTCAGTCAGTCAGTCAGTCAGTCAGTCAGTCAGTCAGTCAGTCAGTCAGTCAGTCAGTCAGTCAGTCAGTCAGTCAGTCAGTCAGTCAGTCAGTCAGTCAGTCAGTCAGTCAGTCAGTCAGTCAGTCAGTCAGTCAGTCAGTCAGTCAGTCAGTCAGTCAGTCAGTCAGTCAGTCAGTCAGTCAGTCAGTCAGTCAGTCAGTCAGTCAGTCAGTCAGTCAGTCAGTCAGTCAGTCAGTCAGTCAGTCAGTCAGTCAGTCAGTCAGTCAGTCAGTCAGTCAGTCAGTCAGTCAGTCAGTCAGTCAGTCAGTCAGTCAGTCAGTCAGTCAGTCAGTCAGTCAGTCAGTCAGTCAGTCAGTCAGTCAGTCAGTCAGTCAGTCAGTCAGTCAGTCAGTCAGTCAGTCAGTCAGTCAGTCAGTCAGTCAGTCAGTCAGTCAGTCAGTCAGTCAGTCAGTCAGTCAGTCAGTCAGTCAGTCAGTCAGTCAGTCAGTCAGTCAGTCAGTCAGTCAGTCAGTCAGTCAGTCAGTCAGTCAGTCAGTCAGTCAGTCAGTCAGTCAGTCAGTCAGTCAGTCAGTCAGTCAGTCAGTCAGTCAGTCAGTCAGTCAGTCAGTCAGTCAGTCAGTCAGTCAGTCAGTCAGTCAGTCAGTCAGTCAGTCAGTCAGTCAGTCAGTCAGTCAGTCAGTCAGTCAGTCAGTCAGTCAGTCAGTCAGTCAGTCAGTCAGTCAGTCAGTCAGTCAGTCAGTCAGTCAGTCAGTCAGTCAGTCAGTCAGTCAGTCAGTCAGTCAGTCAGTCAGTCAGTCAGTCAGTCAGTCAGTCAGTCAGTCAGTCAGTCAGTCAGTCAGTCAGTCAGTCAGTCAGTCAGTCAGTCAGTCAGTCAGTCAGTCAGTCAGTCAGGACATGTTCTCCTGCAATCTTCATGATGATGATATTGATGTTGAAGTTTTCCCCACTCTCCAGCCTTAAACATGATGTCGGATGAGCACCGCAACGCCGGCATTGGCCTGGTGAAGGAGATGGGGAGGAACCTGACGCTGCTCACGATGTCGACAGACGCGCTGAGAGACGCGCTGGTCCACGAGCAGTTCGATGCCGTGTTCACGGAGTGGTTTTTCAATGACGTGCAGGCTGGGTGAGTCCTGGAATCGAGATTTATTGCGATAGAAAACGGGTGAATCGAGATATCTCGGCGGTTAGTCGTAAGAGTTGTCGTCTAAATAGCTTTTTTAGTATTTCGTAAGTATCTCAGAAGGAGAAACCCTTATAGGATCACTCGTGCGTCTGTCTGTCTGTCCGTTCGTCACGTGCAATTTACTCCGAACATATTGGACCGATGAAGTTGAAAATTAATATCTGTGACCCAAAGACAGAGGGTGCAAGGTGCAATGTAAATTTATTTTTTTTTATTTTTTTTTATTTTGAAATGAAATTTTTTATTACACACACACAAGAACAAGATAACAATAACTTATAGGAACATTTGGGTAGGTTGCAGTAGCTCATAAACATTCTTACAAAAAAAAACAAAGCATAGCATAGCAAAACAAATAGGTACTTGTGTACTTAGTGAGTTGTTTTGGTGAGTAGATTAGTGCTCTCCGTACTAGTGCGAGACTGTATGACGGCAGAGCATTGTTCTTCTCACAGAAGGACTGTAAGTATAAGAAAATAAATATGTATTAAATAAATGTTTAGATCTATTCATAGTTATTGTGAGTTAACAGTGTGTGTTGTGAGAAAGAAATAAAAAAATAAAAATAAAAAAAACTCAGATTGAGTACTCTAGTTACTAACATATCAAAAACAAAAACAAAAAAATGAAAAATATATATAAATCTTACTTATTTATATGTACGATAATATGGTATATTTATATACCTATTAAAAATTTAAGATATTATACATGTTACAAAATACAAAGAAAAATAAAAATAAAAATACAAGAACATTATTTAGGAAATAACAAGTTACATGTTAACATTGCTTTAATAAAAATATTAAATAAGTACCTAAATATTAATAAATACTTTAGCGCTTTCTTTCACCGATTCAGATCTAAATATAATAGTTATTATATAAGTAATGAATAAATTATAAATTATTATATTATAAATATGGAATATGGGGGCCATTTTTGGGAGGCCAAATTTAATGTGAAAAATTAATAAAAAAATTATATATATATACCGTGTGACATATCAAATGAAAGCGCATGGTGTGAAGATCTTAAATGTATTTCTCCTTGTGAGATGCAAAACCCTAAAAATGTTGTAATAGAACCAGGTAAGTACCTACCTATTATTTGTGCAGGGTAAGTGAAGACCTTTGTGTACCACTGTTGATATTTCCTAATAGGTAGATATTATAAGTACTTATTTAATTGTCATATAGCCATATCATGAAATGGCCAACCGTGAAATATCATGAAACGATGAAATCTTATAACGCAAACACTAAGGTTGAGGCGTGGTTCACACGGCATAGTCCTGCACGTTTTTTTGCAGTATACGTCTTAACGGATAAACAGTGGCCTAGGTTCACACGACGTATACTGCAAAAAAACGTGCAGTACCTACTATGCCGTGTGAACCAAGGCCACTGTTTATCCGTTAAGACGTATACTGCAAAAAAACGTGCAGGACTATGCCGTGTGAATCCAGCCTTAGGCCACCTCGGACACTCCATAGAACGCTCGTAAAATAATCACCTATTACTACTACATAACCAAATGATGTTTGTATACGTGCAAATGTGTGCGTAAACTTTGCTGGGGCTGGTGGCGCGGCAAATGCGCGATATTAAAGTATACGCGTCGTCACTCGTCCGGCGTTCAGCTCTGTCTATTGATCCTTTATCCATTCCTTAAGACGCCAGGGGTGGGGTGCGGTATCTGCATCAGCGCGGGGAAGGGAGTGGCCGTTCTGTACGGAGTACTTATCATCTCTTCTGTGGTTTAGGCACACCTCGGACACTCCATAGAACGCTCGTAAATTAATCACCTATTACTACTACATAGCCTAATGACATTTGTACACGTGCAAATGTGTGCGTAAACTCGTTCGTTTGTGAATGTGTGCGTTCAGCTTCTATACAGTGTCTCCCGAAGAGGCTCCTCGACTCCGGGGTGAGGTGCGGTATCTGAATCCGCGCGGGGAAGGGAGTGGCCGTTCTGTACGGAGTACTTATCATCTCTTCTGTGGTTTAGGTGAAGACTAAACAGGGCGAGCGCAGCGAAGCCCCGAATAGTCTTCGTGTTAGTTTGACATGTAATACAAAAAATATCACGTCCTAACAACAGCAGTGCTGAATAAAAATTTTATTCGTTAAAACCAGCCATATCAATAATAATCAAACCACTCATGTTTGAGTGTCTTTACACGTTTGTATTGCACTCTGCACGCATCCTAGATTACTGTGTAAATCTATTGTGTGATTGTGGCGTAAATAGGTACCTACCCACTCAAGTAGTGAGAATGGATGACTAGGTATATAACCTTGAAGTCAAGACCAATAACCAGGGTCCTCTATTCTACTGCCAAAATGGCGGTTCTGTGACAGTGGCGTGACAATGGTGACTCAGACGATGGGTATTGACAAATGTACCTTTGTTTTGCTATTCCTCGTAGGTACTTTCCAATCCAAATCCCATTCTCAAAGCGATCTGAGTAATCTGTAGTCTTCAGTAATCCTGTGATGAGGATTCCCGCCATTGTTGGCGTTGAGTTGTCAGCGTTCGTCGTCGTTTTACTATCAGAATTGGGCGCATCAATTACTCAGCAACTCGTTGATACTTTTTAGGGTTCCGTACCCGAAGGGTGCCAAACGGGACCCTATTACTGAGACTTCGCTGTCCGTCTGTCCGTCCGTCCGTCCGTCTGTCACCAGGCTGTATCTCATGAATCGTGGTAGCTAGACAGTTGAAATTTACACAGATGATGTATTTCTGTTGCCGCTATAACAACAAATACTAAAAATCAAAAGAAATTTAATATTAAGGGGGGCTCCCATACAACAAACGTGATTTTTATGCTCATTTTTGCTCGATATTGATAATGGTAGCAGGTAGACGCTTAAAATGTTCACAATATATTGAGTATATTATTTACTTAAAAAATAAAGAATTAAATTAAAATTAAATTAATATTTAGGGGGGGGTCCCATACTTTTTTTTGCGGTTTTTTATAGATAATGGCACGGAACCCTTCGTGCGCGAGTCCGACTCGCACTTGGCCGGTTATTAAGATTCCGATAAGATCGAAGGAAATAAGAGGAACCCTTATAGGATCACTTTGTCCGTCCGTCCGTCTGTCCGTCCGTGTGTCAAGACCAGGGGGCACTTATCCAGTGGAGAGCGCATAGATACATTTTCCTTTGAAACACAACGTCCGCTGTCTGATGTCTGTCACCAGGCTGTATCTCATGAACCGTGGTAGCTGGACAGTTGAAATTTTCACAGAAGTATTTCTGTTGCCGCTATAACAACAAATACTAAAAATCAAAAGAAATTTAACATTTAATTCCCATACAACAAACGCGATTTTTTTGCTCATTTTTGCTCGATATTGATAAAGGTAGACGCTTAAAATGTTCACAATATATTGAGTACCTATATTATTTATTAAAAAATAAATAATTAAATTAAAATTAAATTAATATTCAAGAATGCAACCAAACAAATTTTGTTTTTTTGCGGTTTTTTATAGTAATGGTACGGAACCCTTCGTGCGCGAGTCCTACTCGCACTTGGCCATTTAATTTATATATCTGGGGGCGCGAGAGCGCCCCCGCCAAGTCGAGCGAAGATACAGGCGCAACAGTACCATCCTTTATGTATTATTTTGTTCTTTATTGTTTTGTCATCCTTCTATCAACATGACGCGTTGCTTCTTATTTCCAAAAAGTGAAAATCGCGCTTGGATCAACAATATTTAGGTAACCAACCCCCTAAGTCAAGCCATTGTCATTCTCCTGGCCGAAAAGGGAAAAATATTGACATTAAAATTAGTTTGACAGCGGGTACCAACGTCAAAAATTAGACATTCATTGACGTCTTGGTACAACTGTCAAAAAAAAAAATTGTCATTTTTTTTATATAATTTTAATGTCAATATTGTTCCAAGGACACTTTTGTCCTTACGCGACAATGGGTGGTAATTATAATTTAGCATATCCAATTGTTACTAACGACGCAGTCACCTGCCGGGTCAGTTGAAGTCACCTGCCGGGTCAGTTGAAGTCACCTGCCGGGTCAGTTGAAGTTGTTCACAACTACTACTTATTAATCCACAAGATTGGATTTCTAATGAAGCAGGAAAATCACCGCTGAACCAGTTTGTACCATTGAACAGTTCTATGATAGTACAACTGGTACTAGCTATTCTAAAATCATCACCTACACAATATACTTACTTACGAATTTTACTCTTATTAGAGATAAGCTCGCCTTTGTTCATATTTTTTCTATCTTAAGCTATTTTTACTGTCATGTGAGTACAATCAAGAAATTACAAAATTACAAGTAACAAAAAATTGTCTAACTTAAGTAAGAGAGTGAAAAATCTAAAAATACATATGCTGTGTTTCTTAATACGAAAATGAAAATTAGTTTGAACAAAATACGCGGTTTTTAAGATATAAATTATTTATTAAAAACCGCAAAGATAACTTTGTCATTCATTCAAACACTATGTAAAACAAAGTTACAACACAAATTATAATACTTATAATTACTTGCTACTACGGAACCCTTCATGGGCGAGTCCGACTCGCACTTGGTCACTTTTATATTAGCTAAAATAACTAAGTTAGGTGAACTCGCTCACTTGCATCATCGACGAGTTAACACCCACTGTAGCGTAAGGACAAAAGAGTCCTTGGAACAATATTGACATTAAAATTATAAAAAAATGACATTAAAATTATTTTCACAGTGGGTTCCAAGACGTCAATGAATGTCTAATTTTTGACGTTGGTACCCACTGTCAAACTAATTTTAATGTCATTTTGTTTTTATAATTTTGGGGAATGACAATGGCTCGACTTAGTTTTAGTCGTTTAAACGGAAAAAGCTATACCTACTTAACTGGCTACTACCATCTACTATATTGAAAATGTAAATCTTTTTACTCATCTTTTTACTCATTCCCAGTATCGCTGCCATCCAGAGGGTTCCGTGGCTACTCGTCAACGGCATGGTGGTACATCCTCATCTGGAAGGTCTCATCGATCAGGTAGGTAACCCCTTCCTCTTCATCTTCTAAGAGTGCATCTCCACTATTGGCTCTCTATACTCCTCTCTGCTTTCACCAGGGAGCACTTATCTAGTGTGAGCGCATAGATACTTACATTTTCCTTTGAAACACAACTCACCAATTTACGGGCGGCGGGGGACGAGGTAAGAGAGCTGTGACTGGTCAGCCGCTGCGAAACTGTCTGGCGGCCTGCCATCGTACATAGGTTGCGTATGCGACAGTTTGTTGAATACAACAAACGTTTGGCGAGCCGCATTCCCCCGCAGGCGCAGTCAATTGGATATATAGTCTCTGGTTTTCACCAAGCGCATCAATCCCATCCATTACCTGATGTTAACAGATCCACGAATTCCTCCTTCTGCCCATCGGTGCCCACGCGTCTTGTCCACTCTACCTTGTCCATTACCTGATGTTAACAGATCCACGAATTCCTCCTTCTGCCCACGCGTCTTGTCCACTCTACCATGTCCATTACCTGATGTTAACAGATCCACGAATTCCTCCTTCTGCCCACGCGTCTTGTCCACTCTACCTTGTCCATTACCTGATGTTAACAGATCCACGAATTCCTCCTTCTGCCCACGCGTCTTGTCCACTCTACCTTGTCCATTACCTGATGTTAACAGATCCACGAATTCCTCCTTCTGCCCACGCGTCTTGTCCACTCTACCTTGTCCATTACCTGATGTTAACAGATCCACGGATTCCTCCTTCTGCCCACGCGTCTTGTCCACTCTACCTTGTCCATTACCTGATGTTAACAGATCCACGAATTCCTCCTTCTGCCGTTCTGCCCACGCGTCTTGTCCACTCTACCTTGTCCATTACCTGATGTTAACAGATCCACGAATTCCTCCTTCTGCCCACGCGTCTTGTCCACTCTACCTTGTCCATTACCTGATGTTAACAGATCCACGAATTCCTCCTTCTGCCCACGCGTCTTGTCCACTCTACCTTGTCCATTACCTGATGTTAACAGATCCACGAATTCCTCCTTCTGCCCACGCGTCTTGTCCACTCTACCTTGTCCATTACCTGATGTTAACAGATCCACGAATTCCTCCTTCTGCCCACGCGTCTTGTCCACTCTACCTTGTCCATTACCTGATGTTAACAGATCCACGAATTCCTCCTTCTGCCCACGCGTCTTGTCCACTCTACCTTGTCCATTACCTGATGTTAACAGATCCACGAATTCCTCCTTCTGCCCACGCGTCTTGTCCACTCTACCTTGTCCATTACCTGATGTTAACAGATCCACGAATTCCTCCTTCTGCCCACGCGTCTTGTCCACTCTACCTTGTCCATTACCTGATGTTAACAGATCCACGAATTCCTCCTTCTGCCCACGCGTCTTGTCCACTCTACCTTGTGCATTACCTGATGTTAACAGATCCACGAATTCCTCCTTCTGCCCACGCGTCTTGTCCACTCTACCTTGTCCATTACGATTACCCCAATTCAATTCAATCATTCATCATGATGACATTACGCATATTGCGGGGAACACCTGGGGCCTGATGCTGCTCTGAGAAACGCACTTATATTGGATCGCTATCGCATCGTAAACACCCATAATTGAAACAAAAAGTAAACTTTAGAAAAAACCGACTTCCACAAACCCTATTTGATTAGATTGAGTTTAATACTAACTGTAACCCCTTATCCCCCCCCCTTGGGGAATTAATTTTGTCAAATCCTATATCAGTGCTACCCCACGCGACTAAGGAACCCCTGTACAAAGTTTCATGGCTCTAGGTCCACCGGTTTAGGCTATGCGTTGCCTGCCCGTCAGCCACGCATTGTATTTGTATCTAGTATTGAGCAGATCTGGTGGCCATATGTGGTCTTCATCAGCAGTTCCGCATCACAATATTATGCTATGTGCATTTGCACGAGTTATTATGAAAAACACAAAAATCACTATAGGTCTGCCTATAATATTTGAAGAGTTCTCTCGATTTCTCCAGGATCCCATCATCAGATCCTGACCTGGTGTCAATGGGACCACCCTTGAGGTATTACCTATACGCCGAAAAAAGATTTGTTCAAATCGGTTCATAATTGGCGGAGTTATCGCGTAACAAACATAGAAAAAAAAACAAAAACAAAAAAAACATACGGGTCGAATTGAGAACCTCCTCCTTTTTTTGAAGTCGGTTGAAAATGGCGTCATTTGGTATGCTCATAAAGAATCGCAAATAGATCGTAAATAGATTGCAAGCAAATCGTGATCCAATATAAGTGTGTTTCTCAGAGCAGCATCGGGCCCCCGGTTTATTGATTCTTTAACCAATCCTTTGACGCCAGGGGTGGGGTGCGGTATCTGAATCAGCGCGGGGAAGGAAGTGGCCGTTCTGTACGGAGTACTATTATCTCTTCTGTGCTAATACCTAAACATTGTAAGTTGTAGCTATAAGCTGGGCAATCACTGTCTGGTTTTCCGAAGACGCGTAGAGACAAATAGTTTTCGAAGGCGATCTTATTCCTAACAAGAGATCTCTTTCCAGATCCAGTCCCCAGGTGTCGTGCCGATGATGATGAATGACTTCGGTATGCCGATGACGTTTGTAGAGCGAGTCAAGAATACGATGATGGTGTCCATGATGACGCTCGCTAACAAGTGAGTTTGTGAGATGAGAACGATAGAGAGATAGATACTTTAGAAGATAGGAGAGCTGAACAATTGTGGGCTGTGGACTTTGGACTTTTAATGGACATTTGATCATAACTTTTTTTCCCGCAAGTTACGAAGCTAAATATGTAAATGTGCACGGTAAACGACATTGGAAATACTTAGTTCCATATATATTAAATACCTTTCCACACACAATTCTAAGCGAAATTGTTAAAAGAAAAAAACATAAATACAAAAACTATCTTAAAAAATACTTAATTGATTTATATATAATTGAAACAAAAAGTAAACTTTAGAAAAAACCGACTTCCACAAACCCTATTTGATTAGATCTGGGTGCACGGCAGTGCACCACCAAGTCGAGCAAGCACAGCCGTACCATCCTTTTCTCGAAGCAATTCAGGCCATATTCGACCCCCCTAAAACTTCGTTGTGGATAAAACAAGAAGCCTGATTTTTCTGTTACTAATTAGGCCTTATATCAACACGATATATTAAATTTTTTATTCAATTTGAACCAGTAGTTTAAGAATTGTAACATGTCAAAGTTTCCTCATTTTGTCACTGACTGACTGACCGATCATCAAAACTCCCAGGCACTTCTAGCAGACATAGAACCTTCAAATTTGGGATATAAATAGTAATTAGTATTCTTATCAAGGGAAAACTTAAACATTTCAAGCTTATGTATAGTTTTCCAGAAAACCCATCTGCATCAATAACTTTGTAATCTTATATAAAATGTATAGGATTACAATGTTACATTTGCAGTTTATGAATCATTGAATGCCCCTAGGAAAATATGCCTTTACAAACAAGATTCTATAAACATATTATGTAATACATACATAATATCACGCCTGTTTCCTAGAAGAGGGATACGTACATCCACCAGGGACCACCACTTACCACGGTCCAGGCATACATCCCTCGTTTCCTTTGGTTACCATTATGCTTAAATTATATATTACTAGCTGACCCGGCAAACGCTGTTTTGCCATATAAATAATTATAACACTTAGGGGTATGAAAAATAGATGTTAGCCGATTCTCAGACTACGAAGACAAACACTGTGACACGAGAATTTTATATACAGGGTGTAACAAAAAGGGTTTAACTCCCGAATGTATGTGGTTACTATGGGACCAACTTGATCAGAGCAACTTGATTTTTCACTTCTCCATATAAATCAGCCGAGCGCCCAGACCGAAATGTATGGGGAAGTGAAAAATCAAGTTGCTCTAATCAAGTTGGTCCCATAGTAAAAGTTGCTCAGAATGATGTCCCAAACCACATACATCCGGGAGTTAAACCCTTTTTGTTACACCCTGTATATATGTATGATGTACATTCCCGACAAAATGCTTCAAATATAATAAAACTATTCAATCAATAGAACAAATTGCGTTCTAATGCGACGGGAGTGGTAGCAGATTAATCCAATTGCTCGATAGATGGCGCTGCCTGTATTTTAACTCACGCTATGGTTTGAAACCGTCGCTAGCTTAGGTAGCGGAGTTGCTCGCCAGCGATTTCAACTAGTTGTTGATAATTTTTGTATCTGCATTAATTATTATATTTACTAACTATTTGGATTTGTTCATCTAGCACATTTGCCAGAACTAGTAGTCGCAATGGATTCGGAAATAGTGTATGTGAATGACCAACCATGCCCACACCGGATTGTACGGATACCTGGCGATGGGTCGTGTTTGTTTCATTCTTTGTCATTCTCTATGTATGAGAATATTGAGTCGTCGTATGAGATTAGACTTGCTATAGTCGAGTATGTGGTAGCACATTGGGAAGAGTTCCAAGTTTATACTTGTGACGAGCACGGAGACCCCTACATTAACGCTATGTTTTTTATTGTTATTGTAAAAGTACCAAAGGTACCAAATTTTAAAAAGTAGAACTTTACAAAAAGAAGTGAGATCCCATCAAAAACATCCTGTAAAAAATACCAAGTCTCGCAGCTCTGTGATTCTACCGTAAAAAGTTGTGAGATCCATGTTATACCAAGTCGGTTAACTGATTTAGTCCCTACTTAAGGGGCCTTCTGTCTTAAGTTAATACGTAAGATATTTTCATATCTATATTCAAATCTTTTACTTTTTAAATAAAAATATCGACTTGGCCATCGCATGAAGGCACAATGTATCTTCGAAATCATATCTACATTATATTAGGTTGTTTAGAGTATAATTGCGTTCTACACGATTAAAACTTGGTTCCAAAACTAATATATGTATACCTTTAACAAGCGGCAACAATAGAAAATGGAAGACTAGTGCAACAAAATTACTAATGCTCTAGTTATTTTCAGTCCATTAAATTCCAGTACCTTTCACTTCTTTATGCATTCGGAAGGAATTTGATGAAAAACCAGGTTTCTGGCTCTTAGTTCTGTGTGATAGATAACGTATTTGTATATATTTATTACACGATACATGACAGGACATAAAAACAGAAATAACATGTACCAAGGTCAGCTTATCTCTAAATAGAGATTTCTTCCAGCAGACCCTGGTTGTAAAGGACTAAACAAACTAAGCATGCGATGGCCAAGTCGATATTTTTATTTAAAAAGTAAAAGATTTGAATATAGATATGAAAATATCTTACGTATTAACTTAAGACAGAAGGCCCCTTAAGTAGGGACTAAATCAGTTAACCGACTTGGTATAACATGGATCTCACAACTTTTTACGGTAGAATCACAGAGCTGCGAGACTTGGTATTTTTTACAGGATGTTTTTGATGGGATTGAGTTTAATACTAACTGTAACCCCTTATCCCCCCCCCCCCCCCTTGGGGAATTAATTTTGTCAAATCCTATATCAGTGCTATCCCACGCGACTAAGGAACCCCTGTACAAAGTTTCATGGCTCTAGGTCCACCGGTTTAGGCTATGCGTTGCCTGCCCGTCAGCCACGCATTGTATTTGTACCTAGTATTGAGCAGATCTGGTGGCCATATGTGGTCTTCATCAGCAGTTCCGCATCACATTATTATGCTATGTGCATTTGCACGAGTTATTATGAAAAACACAAAAATCACTATAGGTCTGCCTATAATATTTGAAGAGTTCTCTCGATTTCTCCAGGATCCCATCATCAGATCCTGACCTGGTGTCAATGGGACCACCCTTGAGGTATTACCTATACGCCGAAAAAAGATTTGTTCAAATCGGTTCATAATTGGCGGAGTTATCGCGTAACAAACAGAAAAAAAAACATACGGGTCGAATTGAGAACCTCCTCCTTTTTTTGAAGTCGGTTGAAAAGAGAGAAGTAACTGCTCGATACCTGTCTTATGTTCTAAATTAGCTTACAATATAATATAAGTTACATTATTATTTATAGCGGCTCACAGCAGCAGATAAACCTGATCAGGTTTCCGCTGATGTTATCTTGAATCATCATGTATTGTTAAACTTTTTGAATAAATAAATAAAAAAAAATAAGTTACCTTCATACAATAAAAATATTTTATATACTTACTTCAGCCCCTTTTCGCCCATCGTGGAGGCAGAACTTTGAAAAAAAAATTGAACTGGCGTCCTGAATCTTTACACTGGGTAACTTCCTGCCAAATAACAGCTTCATTTTTCAAGTTTTTTTTTGTCCATACAAACTTTGCCCCCACTCTTTCCCCCTGCATCACAAATCCAGGTGGCTCCACTTCATCCATCCTTTGGACCTAAAGATCAATCCTGCCAAAGTAAAACTCTTGTTCTTGTAAAACGGAAACTAAGGGAACTTACTGGGTTAATTATATTACCCAAAATGTAATTAATTACCTTGTAATTCCTCAAAATTACTGGGTTATTACCAGGGGGTTGTTGCCGCTAGGGGCCGAAGAGTATTACCGCTAGGGGCCGAAGCCTTTTTCATCTATTATTATTTAAATGAAAAGCAACTCGCACTTGGCCATAAAGGATTGTAACCAGTACAGTTAGCAACAGATTGTCGATAAGTCGAATTTCGTGGGTCGCATTATGTTCCTCGGGCTAGAGCCTACGACATACAGGCAGCCCCTAGTGTAGGACGTTACATATGTGAGTTTTGGTTTGGTAGCCGACTGTACTTAGCCGCTATGGCCCCAAGCGGGTATTTATTTATTTTTATTATTTATTTAAGCTTTATTTAATTCCACACAAATTTATAGTATTAATTTCATGCATACATTAATTATTAAATTATACAATTATAAATGATATATACTTATTCATTTCATTATATCATTTCATCATACAATTAAACATTTCATTAATTAATTATTAATTATAAAAAAAACACATAAAAATTAAAAACTTAAAAAATTAGTCCTGTGTGGACCCCTCACGGGTAAAAGCCTCCTCCAAGGAAAAGCCTCCTCCTTTTTTTTTCAAGCGGGTATAGAAGTATGAAAATTATGCGATTTAATTTTAATAATAGTATTATATCTTTCGGCCCCGTTTGGTAATTGTGGGGGTTGCTGGGGTTCCTGAAGCTACCTGCCTGCCTGCACCGTGGGGGTTGTGGGGGCCCTCGCCAATAAAAGACTTTCTTCAGTTTTGAACGTAGTCCCGGAGCAGTTGTTCGTCCGCCGTGTGCCGCGCAAAGAGGCCGAAACTCTCCCAAGCCCCCGTATATATAGGCGAGGGAGGGGGTCGGACGCTGTGTTGGGCAGCGATTGGACTACGCTCGGTAGCGCACCATTTCTTTCTGTAGGTGGCGCTACCGAGCGAAAGACAACTAAACCGTGATACGGTATTTTATTTGATAACAGTATCTAATCTACTGATAACAGTGATAACGAACTAATGCTATGCATTCTATATGACTATTTGACTAGCTATCTATCTTTATTTGTTATCTATCTTATCTGTTATCTATCTTTATTTTAATCTATCTTATCTGTTATCTATCTTTATTTTAATGAGGTACACAGCAGTTAATATCATTTTATTACTTAAAACTATCTTTGCAATATTAGATCTTATGACTACCTATGTACATAACTTTATTTAAACTTATTTAGGGTCGTCGTGAGCAGTCGTCGTGTACATTTCTCCCGCCGTCGCATTCTGCGATCTCGTTGTTGGCAGCACGACGATCTTCTTTGTGGGTCGTCTCAGGACTCGGCCGCTGCTTGTAGTCACGTCCACCACTCGTACCTCGCCATCCTTGCCGGGGTAGGTTGCGCTGATTCTCCCTCGGGGCCATATGTTGCGGGGTAGGTTGGAGTCGCATACAATGACCACGTCGCCGATTTTGGGGGCAACGCCGGTCGCGTGAGGCTCCCGCCGGTGTTGCAGCAGGGGGAGATATTCTTTTACCCATCGCCGCCAGAAGATGTCGGCGAGGCGTTGGGCTCTCCTCCAGTGGGCGCGTGCAGTGACGTCCGTGTCCTCGAACGTGCCGGGGGTTGGCACGTGACAGTTGGGGCCGAGCAGGATCATGTTTGGGGTCAGCGCTGGCGGGTCATCGGGGGTCACGGGCACATGTGTGAGTGGCCGTGAGTTGACGGTCGCCTCCACCTCGGCGAGCAGCGTGGCCAGGGTCTCGTCGCTGGGATGCTGCTCCAGTAGGGTGACGCGCAGAGCTTCCTTCACCGTCCTCACCATGCGCTCCCATGCGCCGGCCATGAAGGGTGCGGCCGGCGGCATGAAACGCCAGACGATGCGGCGTCGCGACGCCTCTTCTTGTAGGGCGCGCCACGCGTCCGTGAGCTCACGGTCGGCGGCGCGAAAGCACGTCGCGTTGTCGCTCCAGACTTCGGTTGGGCAGCCCCGGCGCGCAATGAGGCGGCGCAGGGCGCTGATTGCTGAGTCGGTGCTCAGCGAGGCTGCGATCTCGAGATGCACGGCGCGCGACGTCAGGCAGGTAAAGAGCGCGACGTATCGCTTCTCCCGATGTCGCCCCACGGTGACTTCTAGTGGGCCGAAGTAGTCAACACCTGTGAACGTGAAAGGTCGTGTATGATGTGCGAGGCGCGCTGAGGGCAGGTCTCCCGTCGATGGCTGGGCTGGCTTGGCTCTCCTCAGGCGGCATGGCAGGCAGCTCTTGATCACTTCCTTGACTGTTGGGCGGATGCGTGTGATCCACAGGCGTTGGCGCAACTCGTTGACCACCATCTCGACGCCCCCGTGATGCAGCTTCTCGTGCACATGTTGTATGTATAATCTTGTGTACCTGTGCTTGCCGTGGAGTATCACGGGGTTGGTCGTCTCGTAGTCGATGTCCTCTGCCTCGCCAATGCGCCCTCGCAGGCGCAGCACTCCGTCTGTGTCCACCACCACGCTGAGGTCTGCCAGGGGGCCGTCGTCTTGTAACGGCTGCCCGTTGCCTCTTGCGTAGGACTGCTCTTGTGACAGTCTGATGAGGCGGCGCTCTGCTTCATACAGGTGTCGCGCCTCTAGTGTGACGAATGTGCGCGCGCCGGCGGCGGCGGCGGCGGGCGGCGATGTTTTCTTGCTTACTTTCTTTGTGTTGTTTTTCTTCCAATCGGCATCTTTCTCGGCGTTTTTTCTCGTTCCCTTGCGGCGTGTCGCGTTGACTACGACGCGGGGGCGCCGACATAGCTCGATGAATTGTAGCACGCGTC